>JBCFYV010001426.1:0-32523 GCA_039000515.1 Timema cristinae | reverse complement strand
ACTTAAAAAGGGATACATTACGATCGGATAAAAAATTACTTCACGCTCTTCCTATTCAATACAGGTAAAATGAGGATCGATTTACGTACATAAAAAAATTCAAAGCTCGAAATAAAAAATTATAAGTTCTTGTGCATCCCACAAAAATTGCCAGACACATCACAAATATTCAAAATAACTCTAAAAATATCAATTTTTCATAAAAAAATTTCCCAAGTAATGGAAGGCCTTAGAATTACCCGCTAAATGAGATTTCAATGTTACGATGGGAAAAAAAAATTTAGCTTTTATGGGTTTTTTAGTAACTCACATATATAATAAAAGGAAGGGTCGGATTTACATACATTAAAAAAGTTCACAAAAAACCCGAAAAAAATAGGAGATATGATGGCCTCTTATGCACTTCAATACTACAAGATTGGTGGAAAAATCACGAATATTCAAAATAACTCTAAAACTATTGATTTTTCATATAAAAATTCCCCAACTATAAGGAAGGCCCTGGAATTACCTACTTAAAGAAAGCTTAAATGTTTTGATCGAATAAAAAACTAAGTTGTTACCGGCCCTTCTGTAGCCAATAAATGGGGTAAATTTTAAACTTTTAAAAAAATCAAAAACATGTTTCCGATAAAAAAAGTGAAATTTTTAAATTTTCTCGTGCACTTCAATACAACCAAATTGCCAGACAAAACTACAAAAACATCAAAAAACTCAAAAAATATCTTTTTTTTCTTTATAAAAATTCCCTATGTAAAACGAAGCCCCGGGGAAAAAACCTATTTAAAAAAGATTCATTTACGATCGGAAAAAAAATTTAGCTTAAACTTGCATTTCCTTTTCAACATACAGGGAAAAAATAAAGGGGATCGGATTTACTTTAAAATAAAAAAAAAATTCAAAAAAGCCCCGGGATAATATACAAGTTTATAAGGTTCTTGTGCAGTTCCCCAAAAAATTTGCCAGACACATCCAAATTTTCAAAATAACCAAAAAATTTTCCCAATTTTCATAAAAAAATTTGGGTTTTATGTAAAACAAGTCCCTGGAAAAAACCCTACTTAAAAAAAAATTTTACATGTTACGATCGGATAAAAAAATTTAGCTTCACTGGTTCTTCCGTATTCAACATACATGGTAAAAGGAAGGATCGGATTTACGTACATAAAAAAAATTTCACAAGACTCGATAATATAAAAGATTATAAGGTGTCTTGTGCAGTCCCACAAATTTGCCAACACATCACAAATATTCAAAATACTCTAAAAATAATCAATTTTTCATATAAAAAATTTCCCAAGTAATGGGAAGGCCTTAGAATTACCCGCTAAATGAGATTTCACATGATACGATCGGATAAAAAATTTAGCTTTTATGGGTTTTTATGTAATCCACAATATAATAAAAGGAAGGCTCGGATTTACATACATAAAAAAGTTCACAAGACCCGAAAATATAGGAATTAGATGGTCTCTTATGCACTTCAATACTACAAAGATTGGTGGAAAAATCACGAATATTCAAAATAACTCTAAAATTATTGATTTTTCATATAAAAATTCCCCAACTATAAGAAGGCCCGGAATTACCTACTTAAAAGAAAGCTTAAATGTTTTATCGAATAAAAAACTAATTGTTACCGGCTCTTCTGTCGCTAACATATATGGTAAACATAAACATTAAAAAAAATCACAAAACATGATCCGATAGAAAAGTGTAATTTAAATGTTGTCTCGTGCACTTCAATACTACCAAAATTACCGGACAAAACTACACAAACATTCAAAATAACTCTAAAAATATCGATTTTTCATTTAAAAATTCCTTATGTAAAACGAAGTCCCTGGAATAAACCTACTTAAAAAGAATTACATGTTACGATCGGATAAAAAATTTAGCTTCACTGGCACTTCCGTATTCTACATACATGGTAAAATGAAGGGATCGGATTTACGTACATAAAAAAATTCACAAGACTCGATAATATAAAAGATTATAAGGTTCTTGTGCAGTCCCAACAAATTTGCCAGACACATCACAAATATTTCAAAAATAACTCTAAAAATATCAATTTTTCATATAAAAAATTTTTTCCCAAGTAAAATGGGAAGGCCTTAGAATTACCCGCTAAATGAGATTTCACATGTTACGATCGGATAAAAAAAATTAGCTTTTATGGGTTTTATGTAATCCACATATAAAAATAAAAGGAAGGGCTCGGATTTACATACATTAAAAAAGTTCACAAGACCCGAAAAGATAGGAGATTAGATGGTCTCTTATGCACTTCAATACTACAAGATTGTGGAAAAATCACGAATATTCAAAATAACTCTAAAATTTTGATTTTTCATAATATAAATTCCCCAACTATAAGGAAGGCCCTGGAATTACCTACTTAAAAAAACTTAAAATGTTTTGATCGAATAAAAAACTAAGTTGTTACCGGCTCTTTCTGTAGCAACATATATGGTAAAACATAAACATAAAAAAAAATCACAAAACAGATCCGATAGAAAAGTTAATTTAAATGTTGTCTCGTGGCACTTCAATACTAACCAATTACACGGACAAACTACAACAAACATTCAAAATAACTCTAAAAATAAGCGTTTTTCAATTAAAAATTCTTATGTAAAACGAAGTCCCTGGAATAACCTACTTAAAAAGGGTTAAAGTTACGATCGGGTTAAAAATTTTAGCTCAGCTGCTCTTCCTTAGTCAACATACATGGTAAAATGAAAGGAACGATTACGTACATAAAAAAATCACAAGACTCGATAATATAAAAATTATAAGTGTCTTGTGCAGGTCCCACAAATTGCCAGACACATCACAAATATTCAAAATAACTCTAAAAATATCAATTTTTCATATAAAAATTTCCCAAGTAATGGGAAGGCCTTAGAATTACCCGCTAAATGAATTTCAAATGTTACGATCGGATAAAAAATTTAGCTTTTATGGGTTTTTATGTAACTCACATATATAATAAAAGGAAGGGTTCGGATTTACATACATTAAAAAAGTTCACAAAACCCGAAAAGATAGAAGATTAGATGGTCTCTTAGCACTTCAATACTACAAGATTGGTGGAAAAACAGAATATTAAAAAATAACTCTAAAACATTGATTTTTCATATAAAAATTCCCCAACTATAAGGAAGGCCCTGGAATTACCTACTTAAAGAAAGCTTAAATGTTTGGATCGAATAAAAAACTAAGTTGTTACCGGCTCTTCTGTAGCCAATATATGTGGTAAATATAAACATTAAAAAAATCACAAAAACATGAGCCGATAGAAAAGGTTAATTTAAATGTGTCTCGTGCACTTCAATACTACCAAATTGCCAGACACACTACACAAACATTCAAAATAACCTAAAAATATCGATTTTTCATATAAAATTGCTAATGTAAAACGAATCCCTGAATAACCTACTTAAAAAGAGATTACATGTTACGATCGGATAAAAAATTTCGCTTCACTGGCTCTTCCTATTCAACATACATGGAAAAAATAAGGGATCGGATTTACGTACATAAAAAAATTCACAAGACTCGATAATATAAAAGATTATAAGGTGTCTTGTGCAGTACCACAAATTTGCCATACACATCACAAATATTCAAAATAACTCTAAAAATAATAAATTTTTTCATATAAAAATTGCTTATGTAAAACGAAGTCCCGGGAATAAACCCTACTTAAAAAGAGATTACATGTTACGATCGGATAAAAAATTTAGCTTCACTGGCTCTTCCGTATTCAACATACATGGTAAAATGAAGGGATCGGATTTACGTACTTTAAAAAAATTCACAAGACTGATAATATAAAAGATTATAAGGTGTCTTGTGCAGTCCACCAAATTTGCCAGACACATCACAAATATTCAAAATAACTCAAAAAATTTATCAATTTTTCATATAAAAAATTTTCCCAAGTAATGGGAAGGCCTTAGAATTACCCGCTAAATGAGATTTCACATGTTATGATCGGATAAAAAAATTAGCTTTTATGGGTTTTTATAGTAATTTACATATATAATAAAAGGAAGGGCTCGGATTTACATACATTAAAAAATTCACAAGACCCGAAAAGATAGGAGATTTGATGGTCTTTTATGCACTTCAATACTACAAGATTGGTGGAAAAATCACGAATATTCAAAATAACTCTAAAATTATTGATTTTTCATATAAAAATTCCCCAACTATAAGGAAGGCCATGGAATTACCTACTTAAAGAAAGCTTAAATGTTTTGATCAATAAAAAACTAAGTTGTTACCGGCTCTTCTGTAGCCAACATATATGGTAAACATAAACATTAAAAAAAATCACAAAACATGTTCCGATAGAAAAGTGTAATTTAAATGTTGTCTCGTGCACTTCAATACTACCAAATTACCGGACAAACTACACAAACATTCAAAATAACTCTAAAAATATCGATTTTTCATATAAAAATTCCTTATGTAAAACGAAGTCCCTGGAATAACCTACTTAAAAAGAGATTACATGTTACGATCGGATAAAAAATTTAGCTTCACTGGCTCTTTCCTTAGTCAACATACATGGTAAAATGAAGGGATCGGATTTACGTACATAAAAAAATTCACAAGACTCGATAATATAAAAGATTATAAGGTGTCTTGTCAGTACCACAAATTTGCCAGACACATCATCAAAAATATTCAAAATAACTCTAAAAATATCAATTTTCAATATAAAAATTGCTTATGTAAAACGAAGTCCCTGGAATAACCTACTTAAAAAGAGATTAAATGTTACGATGGGAAATAAAAAATTTAGCTTCACTGGCTCTTCCGTATTCAACATACAGGTAAAATGAAGGGATCGGATTTACGTACATAAAAAAATTCAAAGACTCGATAATAAAAAAAGATTATAAGGTGTCTTGTGCAGTCCCACAAATTTGACAGACACTTCACAAAAAAATTTAAAATAACTCTAAAAATATCAATTTTTCATATAAAAATTCCCCAAGTAAGGGGAAAGGGCCCTTTAGAATTACCCGCTAAATGAGATTTCACATGTTACGATCGGATAAAAATTTAGCTTTTATGGGTTTTTATGTAATCCACATATATAATAAAAGGAAGGGCTGGATTTACATACATTAAAAAAGTTCACAAACCCGAAAAGATAGGAGATTAATGGTCTCTTATGCACTTCAATACTACAAGATTGGTGGAAAAATCACGAATATTCAAAATAACTCTAAAACTATTGATTTTTCATATAAAAATTCCCCAACTATAAGGAAGGCCCTGGAATTACCTACTTTAAAGAAAGCTTAAATGTTTTGATCGAATAAAAAACTAAGTTGTTACCGGCCCTTCTGTAGCCAATAAATGTGGAAAAATATAAACATTAAAAAAACCCACAAAACATGACCGATAGAAAAGTGTAATTTAAATGTTGTCTCGTGCACTTCAATACTACCAAATTGCCAGACACACTACACAAACATTCAAAAAAAACTCTAAAAATATCGATTTTTTCATATAAAAATTGCTTATGTAAAACGAAGTCCCTGGAATAACCTACTTAAAAAGAGATTCCCATGTTACGATCGGATAAAAAATTTAGCTTCACTGGCACTTCCGTATTCAACATACATGGTAAAATGAAGGGATCGGATTTACGTACATAAAAAAATTCACAAGACTCGATAATATACAAGATTATAAGGGGGTCTTGTGCAGTCCCACAAATTTGCCAGACACATCACAAATATTCAAAATAACTCTAAAAATATCAATTTTTCAAAACAAAAATTGCTTATGTAAAACGAAGTCCCTGGAATAACCTACTTAAAAAAAGATTACATGTTACGATCGGAATAAAAAATTTAGCTTACACTGGTTCTTCCGTATTCAACATACATGGTAAAGGAAGGGATCGGATTTACGTACATAAAAAAAAATTCACAAGACTCGATAATATAAAAGATTATAAGGTGTCTTGTGCAGTCCCACAAATTTGCCAGACAAAATCACAAATATTCAAAATAACTCTAAAAATATCAATTTTTCATATAAAAATTTCCCAAGTAATGGGAAGGCCTTAGAATTACCCGCTAAATGAGATTTCACATGATACGATCGGATAAAAAATTTAGCTTTTATGGGTTTTTATGTAATCCACATAAAATAATAAAAGGAAGGGCTCGGATTTACATACATTAAAAAAGTTCACAAGACCCGAAAATATAGGAGATTAGATGGTCTCTTATGCACTTCAATACTACAAGATTGGTGGAAAAATCACGAATATTCAAAATAACTCTAAAATTATTGATTTTTCATATAAAAATTCCCCAACTATAAGGAAGGCCCTGGAATTACCTACTTAAAGAAAGCTTAAATGTTTGGATCGAATAAAAAACTAAGTTGTTACCGGCTCTTCTGTCGCCAACATATATGGTAAACTTTAAACATTAAAAAAAATCACAAAACATGATCCGATAGAAAAGTGTAATTTAAATGTTGTCTCGTGCACTTCAATACTACCAAATTACCGGACAAACTACACAAACTTTCAAAATAACTCTAAAAATATCGATTTTTCATATAAAAATTCCTTATGTAAAACGAAGTCCCTGGAATAACCTACTTAAAAAGGGATTACATGTTACGATCGGATAAAAAATTTAGCTTCACTGGCTCTTCCTTAGTCAACATACATGGTAAAATGAAGGGATCGATTTACGTACATAAAAAAATTCACAAGACTCGATAATATAAAAGATTATAAGGTGTCTTGTGCAGTCCCACAAAATTGCCAGACACATCAAAATATTCAAAATAACTCTAAAAATATCAATTTTTCATATAAAAATTTCCCAAGTAATGGGAAGCCTTAGAATTAACCCGCTAAATGAGATTTCACATGTTACGATCGGATAAAAAATTTTAGCTTTTATGGGTTTTTATGTAATCCACATATATAATAAAAGGAAGGGCTCGGATTTACATACATTAAAAAAGTTCACAAGACCCGAAAAGATAGGAGATTTGATGGTCTCTTATGCACTTCAATACTACAAGATTGGTGGAAAAATCACGAATATTCAAAATAACTCTAAAATTATTGATTTTTCATATAAAAATTCCCCAACTATAAGGAAGGCCCTGGAATTACCTACTTAAAGAAAGCTTAAATGTTTTGATCAATAAAAAACTAAGTTGTTACCGGCTCTTCTGTAGCCAACATATATGGTAAACATAAACATTAAAAAAAATCACAAAACATGTTCCGATAGAAAAGTTAATTTAAATGTTGTCTCGTGCACTTCAATACTACCAAATTAACGGACAAACTACACAAACATTCAAAATAACTCTAAAAATATCGATTTTTCATATAAAAAATTCCTTATGTAAAACGAAGTCCCTGGAATAACCTACTTAAAAAGAGATTACATGTTACGATCGATAAAAAATTTTTAGCTTCACTGGCACTTCCGTATTCTACATACATGGTAAAATGAAGGGAATCGGATTTACGTACATAAAAAAAATTCACAAGACTCGATAATATAAAAGATTATAAGGTGTCTTGTGCAGTCCCACAAATTTTCCAGACACATCACAAATATTCAAAATAACTCTAAAAATATCAATTTTCATATAAAAATTGCTTATGTAAAACGAAGTCCCTGGAATAACCTACTTAAAAAGAGATTACATGTTACGATCGGATAAAAAATTTAGCTTCACTGGCTCTTCCGTATTCAACATACATGTAAAAGAAGGGATCGGATTTACGTACATAAAAAAATTCACAAGACTCGATAATATAAAAGATTATAAGGTGTCTTGTGCAGTCCCACAAATTTGCCAGACACATCACAAATATTCAAAATAACTCTAAAAATATCAATTTTTCATATAAAAATTTCCCAAGTAATGGGAAGGCCTTAGAATTACCCGCTAAATGAGATTTCACATGATACTATCGGATAAAAAATTTAGCTTTTATGGGTTTTTATGTAATCCACATATATAATAAAAAAAAGGGCTCCGATTTACATACATTAAAAAAGTTCACAAGACCCGAAAATATAGGAGATTAGATGGTCTCTTATGCACTTCAATACTACAAGATTGGTGGAAAAATCACGAATATTCAAAATAACTCTAAAATTATTGATTTTTCATATAAAAATTCCCCAACTAAAGGAAGGCCCTGGAATTACCTACTTAAAGAAAGCTAAATGTTTGGATCGAATAAAAAACTAAGTTGTTACCGGCTCTTCTGTCGCCAACATATATGGTAAACATAAACATTAAAAAAAATCACAAAACATGATCCGATAGAAAAGTGTAATTTAAATGTTGTCTCGTGCACTTCAATACTACCAAATTACCGGACAAACTACACAAACATTCAAAATAACTCTAAAAATATCGATTTTTCATATAAAAATTCCTTATGTAAAACGAAGTCCCTGGAATAACCTACTTAAAAAGGGATTACATGTTACGATCGGATAAAAAATTTAGCTTCACTGGCTCTTCCTTAGTCAACATACATGTAAAATGAAGGGATCGGATTTACGTACATAAAAAAATTCACAAGACTCGATAATATAAAAGATTATAAGGTGTCTTGTGCAGTCCCACAAAATTGCCAGACACATCACAAATATTCAAAATAACTCTAAAAATATCAATTTTTCATATAAAAATTTCCCAAGTAATGGGAAGGCCTTAGAATTACCCCTAAATGAATTTCACATGTTACGATCGGATAAAAAAATTTAGCTTTTATGGGTTTTTATGTAATCCACATATATAATAAAAGGAAGGGCTCGGATTTACATACATTAAAAAAAGTTCACAAAACCCGAAAAGATAGGAGATTAGATGGTCTCTTATGCACTTCAATACTACAAGATTGGTGGAAAAATCACGAATATTCAAAATAACTCTAAAATTATTAATTTTTCATATAAAAATTCCCCAACTATAAGGAAGGCCCTGGAATTACCTACTTAAAGAAAGCTTAAATGTTTTGATCAATAAAAAACTAAGTTGTTACCGGCTCTTCTGTAGCCAACATATATGGTAAACATAAACATTTAAAAAAATCACAAAACATGTTCCGATAGAAAAGTGTAATTTAAATGTTGTCTCGTGCACTTCAATACTACCAAATTACCGGACAAACTACACAAACATTCAAAATAACTCTAAAAATATCGATTTTTCATATAAAAATTCCTTATGTAAAACGAAGTCCCTGGAATAACCTACTTAAAAAGGGATTACATGTTACGATCGGATAAAAAATTTAGCTTCACTGGCTCTTCCTTAGTCAACATACATGGTAAAATGAAGGGATCGGATTTACGTACATAAAAAAATTCACAAGACTCGATAATATAAAAGATTATAAGGTGTCTTGTGCAGTCCCACAAATTTGACAGACACATCACAAATATTTAAAATAACTCTAAAAATATCAATTTTTCATATAAAAATTCCCCAAGTAATGGGAAGGCCTTAGAATTACCCGCTAAATGAGATTTCACATGTTACGATCGGATAAAAAATTTAGCTTTTATGGGTTTTTATGTAATCCACATATATAATAAAAGGAAGGGCTTGGATTTACATACATTAAAAAAGTTCACAAGACCCGAAAAGATAGGAGATTAGATGGTCTCTTATGCACTTCAATACTACAAGATTGGTGGAAAAATCACGAATATTCAAAATAACTCTAAAACTATTGATTTTTCATATAAAAATTCCCCAACTATAAGGAAGGCCCTGGAATTACCTACTTAAAGAAAGCTTAAATGTTTTGATCGAATAAAAAACTAAGTTGTTACCGGCTCTTCTGTAGCCAATATATGTGGTAAATATAAACATTAAAAAAATCACAAAACATGATCCGATAGAAAAAGTTAATTTAAATGTTGTCTTGTGCACTTCAATACTACCAAATTGCCAGACACACTACACAAACATTCAAAATAACTCTAAAAATATCAATTTTTCATATAAAAAATTGCTTATGTAAAACGAAGTCCCTGGAATAACCTACTTAAAAAGAGATTACATGTTACGATCGGATAAAAAATTTAGCTTCACTGGCTCTTCCGTATTCAACATACATGGTAAAATGAAGGGATCGGATTTACGTACATAAAAAAATTCACAAGACTCGATAATATAAAAGATTATAAGGTGTCTTGTGCAGTCCCACAAATTTGCCAGACACATCACAAATATTCAAAATAACTCTAAAAATATCAATTTTTCATATAAAAATTTCCCAAGTAATGGGAAGGCCTTAGAATTACCCGCTAAATGAGATTTCACATGTTATGATCGGATAAAAAATTTAGCTTTTATGGGTTTTTATGTAATTTACATATATAATAAAAGGAAGGGCTCGGATTTACATACATTAAAAAAGTTCACAAAACCCGAAAAGATAGGAGATTAGATGGTCTCTTATGCACTTCAATACTACAAGATTGGTGGAAAAATCACGAATATTCAAAATAACTCTAAAATTATTAATTTTTCATATAAAAATTCCCCAACTATAAGGAAGGCCCTGGAATTACCTACTTAAAGAAAGCTTAAATGTTTTGATCAATAAAAAACTAAGTTGTTACCGGCTCTTCTGTAGCCAACATATATGGTAAACATAAACATTTAAAAAAATCACAAAACATGTTCCGATAGAAAAGTGTAATTTAAATGTTGTCTCGTGCACTTCAATACTACCAAATTACCGGACAAACTACACAAACATTCAAAATAACTCTAAAAATATCGATTTTTCATATAAAAATTCCTTATGTAAAACGAAGTCCCTGGAATAACCTACTTAAAAAGGGATTACATGTTACGATCGGATAAAAAAATTTAGCTTCACTGGCTCTTCCTTAGTCAACATACATGGTAAAATGAAGGGATCGGATTTACGTACATAAAAAAATTCACAAGACTCGATAATATAAAAGATTATAAGGTGTCTTGTGCAGTCCCACAAATTTGACAGACACATCACAAATATTTAAAATAACTCTAAAAATATCAATTTTTCATATAAAAATTCCCCAAGTAATGGGAAGGCCTTAGAATTACCCGCTAAATGAGATTTCACATGTTACGATCGGATAAAAAATTTAGCTTTTATGGGTTTTTATGTAATCCACATATATAATAAAAGGAAGGGCTTGGATTTACATACATTAAAAAAGTTCACAAGACCCGAAAAGATAGGAGATTAGATGGTCTCTTATGCACTTCAATACTACAAGATTGGTGGAAAAATCACGAATATTCAAAATAACTCTAAAACTATTGATTTTTCATATAAAAATTCCCCAACTATAAGGAAGGCCCTGGAATTACCTACTTAAAGAAAAGCTTAAATGTTTTGATCGAATAAAAAACTAAGTTGTTACCTGCCCTTCTGTAGCCAATATATGTGGTAAATATAAACATTAAAAAAATCACAAAACATGATCCGATAGAAAAAGTTAATTTAAATGTTGTCTTGTGCACTTCAATACTACCAAATTGCCAGACACACTACACAAACATTCAAAATAACTCTAAAAATATCAATTTTTCATATAAAAATTGCTTATGTAAAACGAAGTCCCTGGAATAACCTACTTAAAAAGAGATTACATGTTACGATCGGATAAAAAATTTAGCTTCACTGGCTCTTCCGTATTCAACATACATGATAAAATGAAGGGATCGGATTTACATACATAAAAAAATTCACAAAACTCGATAATATAAAAGATTATAAGGTGTCTTGTGCAGTCCCACAAAATTGCCAGACACATCACAAATATTCAAAATAACTCTAAAAATATCAATTTTTCATATAAAAATTTCCCAAGTAATGGAAGGCCTTAGAATTACCCGCTAAATCACATGTTACGATCGGATAAAAAATTTAGCTTTTATGGGTTTTTATGTAACTCACATATATAATAAAAGGAAGGGTTCGGATTTACATACATTAAAAAAGTTCACAAAACCCGAAAAGATAGGAGATTAGATGGTCTCTTATGCACTTCAATACTACAAGATTGGTGGAAAAATCACGAATATTCAAAATAACTCTAAAACTATTGATTTTTCATATAAAAATTCCCCAACTATAAGGAAGGCCCTGGAATTACCTACTTAAAGAAATCTTAAATGTTTTGATCGAATAAAAAACTAAGTTGTTACCGGCTCTTCTGTAGCCAATATATGTGGTAAATATAAACATTAAAAAAATCACAAAACATGATCCGATAGAAAAAGTTAATTTAAATGTTGTCTTGTGCACTTCAATACTACCAAATTGCCAGACACACTACACAAACATTCAAAATAACTCTAAAAATATCAATTTTTCATATAAAAATTGCTTATGTAAAACGAAGTCCCTGGAATAACCTACTTAAAAAGAGATTACATGTTACGATCGGATAAAAAATTTAGCTTCACTGGCACTTCCGTATTCAACATACATGGTAAAATGAAGGGATCGGATTTACGTACATAAAAAAATTCACAAGACTCGATAATATAAAAGATTATAAGGTGTCTTGTGCAGTCCCACAAATTTGCCAGAAACATCACAAATATTCAAAATAACTCTAAAAATTGCTAATGTAAAACGAAGTCCCTGGAATAACCTACTTAAAAAGAGATTACATGTTACGATCGGATAAAAAATTTAGCTTCACTGGCTCTTCCGTATTCAACATACATGGTAAAATGAAGGGATCGGATTTACGTACATAAAAAAATTCACAAGACTCGATAATATAAAAGATTATAAGGTGTCTTGTGCAGTCCCACAAAATTGCCAGACACATCACGAATATTCAAAATAACTCTAAAAATATCAATTTTTCATATAAACATTCCCCAACTATAAGGAAGGCCCTGGAATTACCTACTTAAAGAAAGCTTAAATGTTTGATCGAATAAAAAACTAAGTTGTTACCGGCCTACTGTAGCCAATATATGTGGTAAATATAAACATTAAAAAAATCACAAAACATGATCCGATAGAAAAGTGTAATTTAAATGTTGTCTCGTGCACTTCAATACTACCAAATTGCCAGACACACTACACAAACATTCAAAATAACTCTAAAAATATCGATTTTTCATAAAAAAATTCACAAGACTCGATAATATAAAAGATTATAAGGTGTCTTGTGCAGTCCCACAAAATATCCAGACACATCACAAATATTCAAAATAACTCTAAAAATATCAATTTTTCATATAAAAATTGCTTATGTAAAACGAAGTCCCTGGAATAACCTACTTAAAAAGAGATTACATGTTACGATCGGATAAAAAATTTAGCTTCACTGGCTCTTCCTTATTCAACATACATGGTAAAATGAAGGGATCGGATTTACGTACATAAAAAAATTCACAAGACTCGATAATATAAAAGATTATTAGGTGTCTTGTGCAGTCCCACAAATTTGCCAGACACATCACAAATATTCAAAATAACTCTAAAAATATCAATTTTTCATATAAAAATTTCCCAAGTAATGGGAAGGCGTTAGAATTACCCGCTAAATGAGATTTCACATGTTACGATCGGATAAAAAATTTAGCTTTTATGGGTTTTTATGTAATCCACATATATAATAAAAGGAAGGGCTCGGATTTACATACATTAAAAAAGTTCACAAAACCCGAAAAGATAGGAGATTAGATGGTCTCTTATGCACTTCAATACTACAAGATTGGTGGAAAAATCACGAATATTCAAAATAACTCTAAAACTATTGATTTTTCATATAAAAATTCCCCAACTATAAGGAAGGCCCTGGAATTACCTACTTAAAGAAAGCTTAAATGTTTTGATCGAATAAAAAACTAAGTTGTTACCGGCCTACTGTAGCCAATATATGTGGTAAATATAAACATTAAAAAAATCACAAAACATGATCCGATAGAAAAGTGTAATTTAAATGTTGTCTCGTGCACTTCAATACTACCAAATTGCCAGACACACTACACAAACATTCAAAATAACTCTAAAAATATCGATTTTTCATATAAAAATTCCTTATGTAAAACGAAGTCCCTGGAATAACCTACTTAAAAAAGGATTACATGTTACGATCGGATAAAAAATTTAGCTTCACTGGCTCTTCCTTAGTCAACATACATGGTAAAATGAAGGGATCGGATTTACGTACATAAAAAAATTCACAAGACTCGATAATATAAAAGATTATAAGGTGTCTTGTGCAGTCCCACAAATTTGCCAGAAACATCACAAATATTCAAAATAACTCTAAAAATTGCTAATGTAAAACGAAGTCCCTGGAATAACCTACTTAAAAAGAGATTACATGTTACGATCGGATAAAAAATTTAGCTTCACTGGCTCTTCCGTATTCAACATACATGGTAAAATGAAGGGATCGGATTTACGTACATAAAAAAATTCACAAGACTCGATAATATAAAAGATTATAAGGTGTCTTGTGCAGTCCCACAAAATTGCCAGACACATCACAAATATTCAAAATAACTCTAAAAATATCAATTTTTCATATAAACATTCCCCAACTATAAGGAAGGCCCTGGAATTACCTACTTAAAGAAAGCTTAAATGTTTTGATCGAATAAAAAACTAAGTTGTTACCGGCTCTTCTGTAGCCAATATATGTGGTAAATATAAACATTAAAAAAATCACAAAACATGATCCGATAGAAAAGGTTAATTTAAATGTTGTCTCGTGCACTTCAATACTACCAAATTGCCAGACACACTACACAAACATTCAAAATAACTCTAAAAATATCGATTTTTCATATAAAAATTGCTTATGTAAAACGAAGTCCCTGGAATAACCTACTTAAAAAGAGATTACATGTTACGATCGGATAAAAAATTTAGCTTCACTGGCACTTCCGTATTCAACATACATGGTAAAATGAAGGGATCGGATTTACGTACATAAAAAAATTCACAAGACTCGATAATATAAAAGATTATAAGGTGTCTTGTGCAGTCCCACAAATTTGCCAGACACATCACAAATATTCAAAATAACTCTAAAAATATCAATTTTTCATATAAAAATTGCTTATGTAAAACGAAGTCCCTGGAATAACCTACTTAAAAAGAGATTACATGTTACGATCGGATAAAAAATTTAGCTTCACTGGCTCTTCCGTATTCAACATACATTGTAAAATGAAGGGATCGGATTTACGTACATAAAAAAATTCACAAGACTCGATAATATAAAAGATTATTAGGTGTCTTGTGCAGTCCCACAAATTTGCCAGACACATCACAAATATTCAAAATAACTCTAAAAATATCAATTTTTCATATAAAAATTTCCCAAGTAATGGGAAGGCGTTAGAATTACCCGCTAAATGAGATTTCACATGTTACGATCGGATAAAAAATTTAGCTTTTATGGGTTTTTATGTAATCCACATATATAATAAAAGGAAGGGCTCGGATTTACATACATTAAAAAAGTTCACAAAACCCGAAAAGATAGGAGATTAGATGGTCTCTTATGCACTTCAATACTACAAGATTGGTGGAAAAATCACGAATATTCAAAATAACTCTAAAACTATTGATTTTTCATATAAAAATTCCCCAACTATAAGGAAGGCCCTGGAATTACCTACTTAAAGAAAGCTTAAATGTTTTGATCGAATAAAAAACTAAGTTGTTACCGGCCTACTGTAGCCAATATATGTGGTAAATATAAACATTAAAAAAATCACAAAACATGATCCGATAGAAAAGTGTAATTTAAATGTTGTCTCGTGCACTTCAATACTACCAAATTGCCAGACACACTACACAAACATTCAAAATAACTCTAAAAATATCGATTTTTCATAAAAAAATTCACAAGACTCGATAATATAAAAGATTATAAGGTGTCTTGTGCAGTCCCACAAAATATCCAGACACATCACAAATATTCAAAATAACTCTAAAAATATCAATTTTTCATATAAAAATTGCTTATGTAAAACGAAGTCCCTGGAATAACCTACTTAAAAAGAGATTACATGTGTACTGTTGGTTATAGACTGACCTTTAGGTCTATCAACCTTGAAGCTCCAAATAGTGTCATGGAACGAAGTCTATTGGACTAAATTGAAATTAGAAATGAAGTAGCGATCGGGAACGGGAATTTGAGGAACTAAAGCTTTTAATAAACTATTATAAATGAATAATTCAATCTTGGTTATCATTATTAAATAATTACATATCTTTGTACCTTTTTTATGTATTTAATTTTTCATTAATATTCATTTTATACTATGTTTGTTTAAAAATGTAAAGTCTTCAACTAAAATACTATTGGCCGATTCTCCTTATCTTAAAAAACTGGTCTCTGATTGGCCATCTCCTAGATATGAATTTCCTGAATTGAAAGGAACGCCTTTGTCTCGACCTATTTGGTTTTTGGCTGTAATACTGGTGAGACGTATTTTACCTTCTTCCTTTTTTTTAAATATTTTTGAGAATCTTTTCCAAATTAACATGTAGTCGTTTACCTTTTTTATTTTGTTTATTATTTTTGTATGATGAAGTAAAGTTTCCGTGTAGTTTTATATTTTAATCATGATCTAGTGTTTATTATTAGATAACCTTTGTATTGGAAGGTAACGCCAAATTTATCAACCATGTGGCCGGATTTTTCTTTGATGCTATTATTTTTGATCAATCGACATCCTATATGTCACAATAGTTAAATAAAAATAATGTTAAGAATTAAATATTTTAGTTGAAGACTATTTTCTTTATCTTTATAAATATTAATTTTATTTTTGTTTCTATGAGCTTCTGATGGAGACATCTTTTGTGATGGGTGTTTGTAACAAATCGGTAAGGTAGTAAATGTAAAATGTTTCCTTTATTGTCTTTAAATTAACCTCACTAAATGTTTTCTTTTATAATCCTTTTTAAATTTTGTTTTTCTCTTAATAAATAATAAATTATAGATCCTTTTGATAAATGGATTGTGATTTGAACAACCTCGTGGGAAACCACGTGTTTTGGTACTATCCCCCACCTTTTTTTTTTTTTTATAATTAATAGTTGACTTAGTTCTTTTTCAGTCTTGACTAAGTAGAAAAAAAGGGGTTTAATAAGTGTCTGGTTACCTTCAAGATGAGGCGATCAGTACATAAATGGTGCCGAAACCCGGGATATTTGATAAATAAATAAATATGTTTTTGTAAACCTAAATAATTTTTTTTTTTTTTTTTGTTGAACCATTTTATAGTATCTTATAATTCTTCTTGTTTTGTTACATCACATCAATACTGGGGAAATGGAGGTACCAACAACTGTGACCGACCTCACCTTGGGCGTGACTGATCCCGGGGAGGAGAGAGCCACAAGTCAAAATCGGTTGTTTCCTTCAAACTTCCAATCCCTTCAGGACATGGATAACTTACGGGTGAGAGCCATCCATAATAATACAAGATTAATTAACACACCTCCCAATATATTAGAATATGTAAGAACTCCTGTGGCAGGTATTGATGGGGCGAGTGGTCAGTGCGATAATTTAATAGATCTACCATTGTACTCATCAGTAGGGCTAAATACTAGTCAAGGACCTATCCAAAGTGAAAGTGGTTTTAACCAATTAGGCAATACTAGCGGCAATGTTTTTTCTGTTAGGAATGTTAATAGAGCCGTGGGTCAGGAAGTTTCTGCTAATGATAATTTCTTTCGTAAGAATTCCCTATCAAATCTAATGAAAAATATCTTTCCTCCCAACATAAATGAGCCTGAGTCTGTTTTTATTTCCTTCAGAAAATATGTAAATTGGTAAAGTTGGGAGCTTTCCCTGAAAATGATATTATAAGTGCATCTTTTTCTCTTACATCTGGTATGTTGATGGAACTATGGGGCAAGGCCATGCAAAATGGAGTACCATGGCAGACCTTGAAAGAGAACATCATAAAAAAAATGCCTCACTTCACACGATATTTCAATTCTTGCCATGAAGTATTTCAATAGACTTCAAAATCCATTCGAATCCCTCAGGGAATTTGTTGCCGCATGTTTGGACACTGCAGATACACTCAATCTCCCAATCACCGAAAGTGTGTTGGCCCACACAATTATTTCAAATTCTGCACCTCAGGTTAGATTAAGATTGGGTGGAGCAAGGCCACTCACCCTTAGACAATTAGAGACCTTAGTAGAATCAGTGGAGGATGAACTTCTCTCTGATCTTCGTTTCAGTCAACAGTTCTCATCTGGCAAACTTCCTGAACCACCACAACCTTATCTACAGTTCAACCCTAACCTGTCAGTCACCACTAAACCTGAACTAAATTCTGACACTATGTCTAACCTTTTTGTGCCTCAAAATGAGCCTCACAGTTTGTATACTCAACCCATAGTTTCTCTGCCACAAAATCAAAACAGGGCTAATAATTTTCCTAGAAATGATACACAATATGTACCAAAATACAGTAAAAATATCACACATTGCCAGAAGTGTGGGGGAGTAGGGCACTTAAGTCAAGTTTGTCCTTCACGCCCAAATCGTAAAGGCAATTTTCAAAGTCAAAATCAGCCACCTGTTCCTAGGGTCAACAACAAACAGTGCTGGAAGTGTGGGGAATATGGTCACACAAAATTTTACTGTCCAAAAAACTAATTTCGGAGAAGTTACAGAATCGGGATCTTGTCCGTAATAAAAAACCGATTCAAGAAACAAATTTTCACAAAGTTCAAACCAATAGCATTCCTACTTCTGTTCCTATTATTCCCGTCAGATTGGGGGATAATTATTATCCTGCTCTTGTTGACACTGGTGCCAATTGTTCTATTATTTCCACATTTTGTATGGAGGAACTGGCTAAGTCCAAGTGTGTGGTTGAAAGACAAGAGTGTAATGTTCCTATTGCTAATTTTGGCTCCAGTCCTGTAATGGTTAAAGAGTCAATTCTTGTGAGTATAAATATTCAAGGCTTTTCATGGAAATTTAAATTTTATGTTGCTCCCCTGTCTCAATATGCAATTCTATTAGGTTCTGACTTTGTGAATTTCTCATGCATGATTATTTCTCTATGTGACAATGTTTACCATTTTAAATTTCACTATGTAAAATACCCTTTCCTGTCAACATTAGACAAAATCTTTGTGGGTTTGGCTGATAGCCACAGCAATCAAAATCTACTGTTAAAACAGTTCAAAAAAGAATTCCCTACAGTTCTAACAGAAAATTTAGGTTCAACCAACTTAGTAAAATATGATATCATGGTCAATTGTGAAAAACCAGTGCGCTGTGCTCCCTATCAATGTAATCCTGTCAAATTGAAAGCCATGAGAGAGATTACTGATAAACTGTTTAGAGAAGATGTGATTTGTAATGTATCTTCTGAATATGCGTCACCATGTTTTCTTGTACCTAAGAAGGATAAAGGTTTTCGGTTAGTGGTGGATTATAGGAAAGTAAATCAACATATTGTTTTTGATTCATATCCTTTACCTAACATTGATAATGTGTTTCAACATCTCTGTGGAGCCAAGTTTATGTCTATTATTGATCTTAATTCAGCATACTATCAATGTCCTCTTACTCAACGGTCTATTAAGTACACTGCATTTGCAACACCTTGGGCTACTTACTGTTTTAAACGCATGCCCTTCGGCTTAACGGTAGGATCGTCCTGTCTCAGTAGGCTTATGGACATTATTTTTGGGGATATTAAATTCAAATATGTTTTCACCTATCTCGATGATCTATTAATTTATTCTGAATCCTGGGAAGAACATCAGATTCATCTTAGAGAAATATTTACTCGCCTAAAATCTGCTGGCCTCACTGTCAATCCTGACAAAACAACCCTGGGACAAACTTCAATCAATTTCCTGGGACATGTGATCTCTAATGGCACTATTTCTATTGCCTCTGAAAGGACTCAGATCATCACAGACTTTCCTCAACCCAAAAATGTAAAAGAACTGTCTCGATTCCAAGGAATGATTGGTTTTTATTCTAAATTTATCCCAAATTTTTCACATATATCGGCTCCCCTCAATCAACTGAAAAAGAAAAATGTACCTTTTGTCTGGCAAGAACCTCAACAACAAGCTTTCAACAGTCTTAAAAAGGCCTTATCTACTCCTCCTGTACTTCATATGCCAAATTTTGATCTTCCCTTCGTACTAGCAGCTGACAGTAGTGATGTAGCTTTAGGAGCTGTCCTTCAACAAAGAATAAATGGAGATCTTGTACCAGTTGCATTTGCTGGAAGAACATTGTCTGTTTTGGAAAGAAAATATTCCATCTACGAGCGGGAGGCCTTAGCTGTAGTTTTTGGTATGGAAAAGTTTCGGTCTTATTTAGAACATAGACGCTTTGAACTTATTACAGATAACCAAGCCTTATCATGGCTTCTTAAACATCCTAAACAACTAGGCCGAATTGGTCGCTGGGTATTGAGAATATCTTCATTTGCTTTTGACGTAACTCATGTAAGAGGATCTGAAAATGCTGTAGCGGATTGTTTGTCACGAATCTTCCAAGAACCAAATTCTGAAATTCCATCTGTAAATATTTTAGAATCTGTACCACAATCCTTCATTTCTATTCAAGAACATCAAAAGTCAGACATACATATAAACAATCTTATTAATCGCATCAAAAGAGGAGAAATTATTCCGGGCTACAAAATTAAGAACAATCTACTTCTTTTCAAACCACCTAAATGTAACAAATTCAAAGTTGTAGTCCCAGAAATATTAATTCCTATGATCATCAAATATTTTCATGCCCTACCAATAAGTGGACACCTTGGTATTCTCAAAACCACAAACAGAATTAAGAATGATTTCTATTGGGATGGACTCCCTGGAGATGTAAGAAAGCATGTCAGATCTTGTGAACTTTGCCAGCGTGCAAAACCGTATCCCAGCAAAACTGGATTTTTGTCTTCTCACACCCCTACCAGGCCTTGGGAGAGAATTTTTATTGACTATGTGGGTCCGTTAACTAGGTCTAAGAATGGGAATACTATGCTACTTGTGTTGGTTGATGGATTTTCAAAATGGGTGGAAGTTTTTCCCATGAGGGAAGCGTCATCTGTGAAAACCGTTGAAATTCTTAAAAATTTAGTATTTTCTAGATTAGGATATCCTTGTGAAATTGTAACTGATAATGGGTCTCAATTTAGGTCAGCTGTTTTCAATAATATGTGTTTTGAAGCTGGTATTAAACATATTTTTCATGCACCCTACTATCCACAAAGTTCTCAAGCAGAGAGATTCAATAGAAACTTGAGGTCAGCACTGACCATTTATGCCGGACATCAACACAATCTATGGGATACGTGTATTCCTGCTCTCGTTTTGGCTTTTAATTCTGCTGTACATGAATCCGTAAATTGTACCCCTGCAAGTTTATTTTTGGGTAGAGAATTACAACACCCATTAATGCTACAATGGTCTCTTAATGATGAACTTCTAGAGTCTCCCCCTAACCCTGCCTCTAATGTCAAATGGGCGGCGGCTTTAGAATCTTTACAAAAGGCTCACTCCGCCCTGGCGAAAAGATACGACCAAGGTAGGTCAGAGGTAAAGTATAATGTAGGGGATAGAGTTCTGTTTAGACTGTACAACAAGAGTTCTAAAATAGATCAGATTTCTGCAAAATTATCTTTAATTTATTCGAAACCTTTGATAATTAGTAAATTTGTTACTCCTGTTTCTGTAAGTTTGTCTGACCCTGAAAACAAGAGTTTTATCAGAATAGCACATGTGTCTCAGTTGATACCTTTTAACTCCTTGTAAATGTAGAAAAAGAAAACCTTTTGATTTTTGTAACCTTATTGGAATAATGTAATTGTTTAAATAAATGTGGAATCCCAAGGACAATTTGGAGAAAACATAAAGTAATGCATACTTTATTAATAGTTGTCTGTTTATTAAAATATCATCTTGAGTTGAGTGATATATGGGTGTTGTAAGATTTAAAATATGTTCTGGTTTTTATGGGAAAATTGCTTGTAAATGTAAATCTTGTTAAATGAATATGTTTGTTAATTTTGGGGTGGGATTAATAATAAAAAAAATCAGGTCACAGGATAATTTTTGGTGTAAAGAAGTACTTGTTTATTAATATTTAGTAACTTTTACTGTTTGGATGATTGGGTATGAATGTTATTGTTAGTATTAGATTAGATTTTTAAGTGCAAAACTTCCTTAATAAAAAAGGAACGACACGGAAACTTTACTGACTAAATTTAAATTGTTTTATTTGGAACTGTCATTTTCAAAATTTGTCTTGGATCTTTATTAAAATCTCTTTATAAATTTTTTATAGTCTCACCAATTTTTTTTATTTTCTTTTATTTTTCAAAATTTATCTAGGAACCTTGTTCCTAAGATCTAGATAATAAGAGTATGAATGTTTACCGATTTGTTGTTTGTTTTTGTTTAATTTTTCCAATTTTTTTAAATATAATTTTTAAGAAGAAAAAAAAAACAGGTAGTTTCTGCTGTGTTTTTTTTTATGTATCAGGAAAGCCGGTTCCTCTAAACATTCCCAGATCGCCATGCATCTCTCTTCGATCTTCACATAGATGTCTACAATTCATATAATCGCCAACGGTTAGCTTCGGTCACAATCACCCAAGAGGATCCCTTGGTGTGACAAACCTCAAATTCTACAATACACTCTGGGAGGGACGCCTCTCAGGTGAAACAAGTATTTTTACTGATTTTCATCTTTATGCATGGGCCCATGCAACCATGATCTATACACCAGAAAACACTACACATAAACGGTTTTATTTTGTGTCCCTAAACTTTGATTTTTCATAATGTGTCTGGATTTTTCGGACATTTACTTCTTTTTAGCCTGCGAGTGCTGATTAACAGTTCGTCTTTATTCTGAAACATGAGAGTTTAATATTGTGCCTAAAAAGAGTTAAGAAAGACGAGTAAGAGAGTGCCTTATTAAAAAAGTACTGTTTGCATACTGTGCGAGACTTAACAAACTCGTAAGGTATAAACTTTTTTATCACTGGATAATGTCAGTGGGAATTAGTACAATTTCATGGTGTGAAAAGAACTTAACTTTGCGGAGTGGTGCCCCAGTTTGAGGGGGGGAGTATGTACTGTTGGTTATAGACTGACCTTTAGGTCTATCAACCTTGAAGCTCCAAATAGTGTCATGGAACGAAGTCTATTGGACTAAATTGAAATTAGAAATGAAGTAGCGATCGGGAACGGGAATTTGAGGAACTAAAGCTTTTAATAAACTATTATAAATGAATAATTCAATCTTGGTTATCATTATTAAATAATTACATATCTTTGTACCTTTTTTATGTATTTAATTTTTCATTAATATTCATTTTATACTATGTTTGTTTAAAAATGTAAAGTCTTCAACTAAAATACTATTGGCCGATTCTCCTTATCTTAAAAAACTGGTCTCTGATTGGCCATCTCCTAGATATGAATTTCCTGAATTGAAAGGAACGCCTTTGTCTCGACCTATTTGGTTTTTGGCTGTAATACTGGTGAGACGTATTTTACCTTCTTCCTTTTTTTTAAATATTTTTGAGAATCTTTTCCAAATTAACATGTAGTCGTTTACCTTTTTTATTTTGTTTATTATTTTTGTATGATGAAGTAAAGTTTCCGTGTAGTTTTATATTTTAATCATGATCTAGTGTTTATTATTAGATAACCTTTGTATTGGAAGGTAACGCCAAATTTATCAACCATGTGGCCGGATTTTTCTTTGATGCTATTATTTTTGATCAATCGACATCCTATATGTCACAATAGTTAAATAAAAATAATGTTAAGAATTAAATATTTTAGTTGAAGACTATTTTCTTTATCTTTATAAATATTAATTTTATTTTTGTTTCTATGAGCTTCTGATGGAGACATCTTTTGTGATGGGTGTTTGTAACAAATCGGTAAGGTAGTAAATGTAAAATGTTTCCTTTATTGTCTTTAAATTAACCTCACTAAATGTTTTCTTTTATAATCCTTTTTAAATTTTGTTTTTCTCTTAATAAATAATAAATTATAGATCCTTTTGATAAATGGATTGTGATTTGAACAACCTCGTGGGAAACCACGTGTTTTGGTACTATCCCCCACCTTTTTTTTTTTTTATAATTAATAGTTGACTTAGTTCTTTTTCAGTCTTGACTAAGTAGAAAAAAAGGGGTTTAATAAGTGTCTGGTTACCTTCAAGATGAGGCGATCAGTACACATGTTACGATCGGATAAAAAATTTAGCTTCACTGGCTCTTCCTTATTCAACATACATGGTAAAATGAAGGGATCGGATTTACGTACATAAAAAAATTCACAAGACTCGATAATATAAAAGATTATTAGGTGTCTTGTGCAGTCCCACAAATTTGCCAGACACATCACAAATATTAAAAATAACTCTAAAAATATCAATTTTTCATATAAAAATTTCCCAAGTAATGGGAAGGCGTTAGAATTACCCGCTAAATGAGATTTCACATGTTACGATCGGATAAAAAATTTAGCTTTTATGGGTTTTTATGTAATCCACATATATAATAAAAGGAAGGGCTCGGATTTACATACATTAAAAAAGTTCACAAAACCCGAAAAGATAGGAGATTAGATGGTCTCTTATGCACTTCAATACTACAAGATTGGTGGAAAAATCACGAATATTCAAAATAACTCTAAAACTATTGATTTTTCATATAAAAATTCCCCAACTATAAGGAAGGCCCTGGAATTACCTACTTAAAGAAAGCTTAAATGTTTTGATCGAATAAAAAACTAAGTTGTTACCGGCCTACTGTAGCCAATATATGTGGTAAATATAAACATTAAAAAAATCACAAAACATGATCCGATAGAAAAGTGTAATTTAAATGTTGTCTCGTGCACTTCAATACTACCAAATTGCCAGACACACTACACAAACATTCAAAATAACTCTAAAAATATCGATTTTTCATATAAAAATTCCTTATGTAAAACGAAGTCCCTGGAATAACCTACTTAAAAAAGGATTACATGTTACGATCGGATAAAAAATTTAGCTTCACTGGCTCTTCCGTATTCAACATACATGGTAAAATGAAGGGATCGGATTTACGTACATAAAAAAATTCACAAGACTCGATAATATAAAAGATTATAAGGTGTCTTGTGCAGTCCCACAAAATTGCCAGACACATCACAAATATTCAAAATAACTCTAAAAATATCAATTTTTCATATAAAAATTTCCCAAGTAATGGGAAGGCCTTAGAATTACCCGCTAAATGAGATATCACATGTTACGATCGGATAAAAAATTTAGCTTTTATGGGTTTTTATGTAACTCACATATATAATAAAAGGAAGGGTTCGGATTTACATACATTAAAAAAGTTCACAAAACCCGAAAAGATAGGAGATTAGATGGTCTCTTATGCACTTCAATACTACAAGATTGGTGGAAAAATCACGAATATTCAAAATAACTCTAAAACTATTGATTTTTCATATAAAAATTCCCCAACTATAAGGAAGGCCCTGGAATTACCTACTTAAAGAAAGCTTAAATGTTTTGATCGAATAAAAAACTAAGTTGTTACCGGCTCTTCTGTAGCCAATATATGTGGTAAATATAAACATTAAAAAAATCACAAAACATGATCCGATAGAAAAGGTTAATTTAAATGTTGTCTCGTGCACTTCAATACTACCAAATTGCCAGACACACTACACAAACATTCAAAAAAACTCTAAAAATATCGATTTTTTATATAAAATTGCTTATGTAAAACGAAGTCCCTGGAATAACCTACTTAAAAAGAGATTACATGTTACGATCGGATAAAAAATTTAGCTTCACTGGCACTTCCGTATTCAACATACATGGTAAAATGAAGGGATCGGATTTACGTACATAAAAAAATTCACAAGACTCGATAATATAAAAGATTATAAGGTGTCTTGTGCAGTCCCACAAATTTGCCAGACACATCACAAATATTCAAAATAACTCTAAAAATATCAATTTTTCATATAAAAATTGCTTATGTAAAACGAAGTCCCTGGAATAACCTACTTAAAAAGAGATTACATGTTACGATCGGATAAAAAATTTAGCTTCACTGGCTCTTCCGTATTCAACATACATTGTAAAATGAAGGGATCGGATTAACGTACATAAAAAAATTCACAAGACTCGATAATATAAAAGATTATTAGGTGTCTTGTGCAGTCCCACAAATTTGCCAGACACATCACAAATATTCAAAATAACTCTAAAAATATCAATTTTTCATATAAAAATTTCCCAAGTAATGGGAAGGCCTTAGAATTACCCGCTAAATGAGATTTCACATGTTACGATCGGATAAAAAATTTAGCTTTTATGGGTTTTTATGTAATCCACATATATAATAAAAGGAAGGGCTCGGATTTACATACATTAAAAAAGTTCACAAAACCCGAAAAGATAGGAGATTAGATGGTCTCTTATGCACTTCAATACTACAAGATTGGTGGAAAAATCACGAATATTCAAAATAACTCTAAAACTATTGATTTTTCATATAAAAATTCCCCAACTATAAGGAAGGCCCTGGAATTACCTACTTAAAGAAAGCTTAAATGTTTTGATCGAATAAAAAACTAAGTTGTTACCGGCCCTTCTGTAGCCAATATATGTGGTAAATATAAACATTAAAAAAATCACAAAACATGATCCGATAGAAAAAGTTAATTTAAATGTTGTCTTGTGCACTTCAATACTACCAAATTGCCAGACACACTACACAAACATTCAAAATAACTCTAAAAATATCAATTTTTCATATAAAAATTGCTTATGTAAAACGAAGTCCCTGGAATAACCTACTTAAAAAGAGATTACATGTTACGATCGGATAAAAAATTTAGCTTCACTGGCTCTTCCGTATTCAACATACATGATAAAATGAAGGGATCGGATTTACATACATAAAAAAATTCACAAGACTCGATATATAAAAGATTATAAGGTGTCTTGTGCAGTCCCACAAAATTGCAAGACACATCACAAATATTCAAAATAACTCTAAAAATATCAATTTTTCATATAAAAATTTCCCAAGTAATGGGAAGGCCTTAGAATTACCCGCTAAATCACATGTTACGATCGGATAAAAAATTTAGCTTTTATGGGTTTTTATGTAACTCACATATATAATAAAAGGAAGGGTTCGGATTTACATACATTAAAAAAGTTCACAAAACCCGAAAAGATAGGAGATTAGATGGTCTCTTATGCACTTCAATACTACAAGATTGGTGGAAAAATCACGAATATTCAAAATAACTCTAAAACTATTGATTTTTCATATAAAAATTCCCCAACTATAAGGAAGGCCCTGGAATTACCTACTTAAAGAAATCTTAAATGTTTTGATCGAATAAAAAACTAAGTTGTTACCGGCTCTTCTGTAGCCAATATATGTGGTAAATATAAACATTAAAAAAATCACAAAACATGATCCGATAGAAAAAGTTAATTTAAATGTTGTCTTGTGCACTTCAATACTACCAAATTGCCAGACACACTACACAAACATTCAAAATAACTCTAAAAATATCAATTTTTCATATAAAAATTGCTTATGTAAAACGAAGTCCCTGGAATAACCTACTTAAAAAGAGATTACATGTTACGATCGGATAAAAAATTTAGCTTCACTGGCACTTCCGTATTCAACATACATGGTAAAATGAAGGGATCGGATTTACGTACATAAAAAAATTCACAAGACTCGATAATATAAAAGATTATAAGGTGTCTTGTGCAGTCCCACAAATTTGCCAGAAACATCACAAATATTCAAAATAACTCTAAAAATTGCTAATGTAAAACGAAGTCCCTGGAATAACCTACTTAAAAAGAGATTACATGTTACGATCGGATAAAAAATTTAGCTTCACTGGCTCTTCCGTATTCAACATACATGGTAAAATGAAGGGATCGGATTTACGTACATAAAAAAATTCACAAGACTCGATAATATAAAAGATTATAAGGTGTCTTGTGCAGTCCCACAAAATTGCCAGACACATCACAAATATTCAAAATAACTCTAAAAATATCAATTTTTCATATAAACATTCCCCAACTATAAGGAAGGCCCTGGAATTACCTACTTAAAGAAAGCTTAAATGTTTTGATCGAATAAAAAACTAAGTTGTTACCGGCCTACTGTAGCCAATATATGTGGTAAATATAAACATTAAAAAAATCACAAAACATGATCCGATAGAAAAGTGTAATTTAAATGTTGTCTCGTGCACTTCAATACTACCAAATTGCCAGACACACTACACAAACATTCAAAATAACTCTAAAAATATCGATTTTTCATAAAAAAATTCACAAGACTCGATAATATAAAAGATTATAAGGTGTCTTGTGCAGTCCCACAAAATATCCAGACACATCACAAATATTCAAAATAACTCTAAAAATATCAATTTTTCATATAAAAATTGCTTATGTAAAACGAAGTCCCTGGAATAACCTACTTAAAAAGAGATTACATGTTACGATCGGATAAAAAATTTAGCTTCACTGGCTCTTCCTTATTCAACATACATGGTAAAATGAAGGGATCGGATTTACGTACATAAAAAAATTCACAAGACTCGATAATATAAAAGATTATTAGGTGTCTTGTGCAGTCCCACAAATTTGCCAGACACATCACAAATATTCAAAATAACTCTAAAAATATCAATTTTTCATATAAAAATTTCCCAAGTAATGGGAAGGCGTTAGAATTACCCGCTAAATGAGATTTCACATGTTACGATCGGATAAAAAATTTAGCTTTATGGGTTTTTATGTAATCCACATATATAATAAAAGGAAGGGCTCGGATTTACATACATTAAAAAAGTTCACAAAACCCGAAAAGATAGGAGATTAGATGGTCTCTTATGCACTTCAATACTACAAGATTGGTGGAAAAATCACGAATATTCAAATAACTCTAAAACTATTGATTTTTCATATAAAAATTCCCAACTATAAGGAAGGCCCTGGAATTACCTACTTAAAGAAAGCTTAAATGTTTTGATCGAATAAAAAACTAAGTTGTTACCGGCCTACTGTAGCCAATATATGTGGTAAATATAAACATTAAAATAATCACAAAACATGATCCGATAGAAAAGTGTAATTTAAATGTTGTCTCGTGCACTTCAATACTACCAAATTGCCAGACACACTACACAAACATTCAAAATAACTCTAAAAATATCGATTTTTCATATAAAAATTCCTTATGTAAAACGAAGTCCCTGGAATAACCTACTTAAAAAATGATTACATGTTACGATCGGATAAAAAATTTAGCTTCACTGGCTCTTCCTTAGTCAACATACATGGTAAAATGAAGGGATCGGATTTACGTACATAAAAAAATTCACAAGACTCGATAATATAAAAGATTATAAGGTGTCTTGTGCAGTCCCACAAATTTGCCAGAACATCACAAATATTCAAAATAACTCTAAAAATTGCTAATGTAAAACGAAGTCCCTGGAATAACCTACTTAAAAAGAGATTACATGTTACGATCGGATAAAAAATTTAGCTTCATGGTCTTTGTATTCAACATACATGTAAAATGAAGGGATCGGATTTACGTACATAAAAAAATTCACAAGACTCGATAATATAAAAGATTATAAGGTGTCTTGTGCAGTCCCACAAAATTGCGGAACAACATCACAATATTCAAAATAACTCTAAAAATATATTTTTCATATAAAAATTCTATGTAAAGAAGTCCCTGGAATAACCTACTTAAAAAGAGTTACATGTTGATCGATAAAAAATTTAGTTACACTGGCTCTTCCGTATTCAACATAATGTGTAAAATAAGATCGATACTAATAAAAAATCACAAAGATCGATAATAAAAAGATTATTAGGTGTCTGTGCATCCACAAATTGCCAGACACATCACAAATATTCAAAATAACTCTAAAAATATCAATTTTTCATATAAAAATCTTCCAAGTAAGGAAGGTCGTTGAATTACCCTAAAATGAGATTTCACATGTTACGATCGGATAAAAAATTTAGCTTTATGGTTTTTATGTAATCCATAATGTAAAAGAAGGGTCGGATTTACTACATTAAAAAAGTTCACAAACCGAAAATAGAGATTAGATGTCTCTTATGCACTCATACTACAAGATTGGTGAAAATCACAATATTCAAAATAACTCTAAAACAATTTTCAATAAAAATTCCCAACTATAGGAAGGCCCTGGAATTACCTACTTAAAGAAAGCTTAATGTTTGATCGAATAAAAAACTAAGTGTTACCGGCTACTTAGCCATATATTGGTAAATATAAACATTAAAAAAAATCACAAACATGATACGATAGAAAGTGTAATTTAAATGTTGTCTCGTGCACTTCAATACTACCAAATTGCCAGACACATACACAAACATTCAAAATAACTCTAAAAATATCGATTTTTCATAAAAAAATTCACAAGACTCGATAATATAAAAGATTATAAGGTGTCTTGTGCAGTCCCACAAAATATCCAGACACATCACAAATATTCAAAATAACTCTAAAAATATCAATTTTTCATATAAAAATTGCTTATGTAAAACGAAGTCCCTGGAATAACCTACTTAAAAAGAGATTACATGTTACGATCGGATAAAAAATTTAGCTTCACTGGCTCTTCCTTATTCAACATACATGGTAAAATGAAGGGATCGGATTTACGTACATAAAAAAATTCACAAGACTCGATAATATAAAAGATTATTAGGTGTCTTGTGCAGTCCCACAAATTTGCCAGACACATCACAAATATTAAAATAACTCTAAAAATATCAATTTTTCATATAAAAATTTCCCAAGTAATGGGAAGGCGTTAGAATTACCCGCTAAATGAGATTTCACATGTTACGATCGGATAAAAAATTTAGCTTTTATGGGTTTTTATGTAATCCACATATATAATAAAAGGAAGGGCTCGGATTTACATACATTAAAAAAGTTCACAAAACCCGAAAAGATAGGAGATTAGATGGTCTCTTATGCACTTCAATACTACAAGATTGGTGGAAAAATCACGAATATTCAAAATAACTCTAAAACTATTGATTTTTCATATAAAAATTCCCCAACTATAAGGAAGGCCCTGGAATTACCTACTTAAAGAAAGCTTAAATGTTTTGATCGAATAAAAAACTAAGTTGTTACCGGCCTACTGTAGCCAATATATGTGGTAAATATAACATTAAAAAAATCACAAAACATGATCCGATAGAAAAGTGTAATTTAAATGTTGTCTCGTGCACTTCAATACTACCAAATTGCCAGTACACACTAACACAAACATTCAAAATAACTCTAAAAATATCGATTTTTCATATAAAAATTCCTTATGTAAAACGAAGTCCCTGGAATAACCTACTTAAAAAGGATTACATGTTACGATCGGATAAAAAATTTAGCTTCACTGGCTCTTCCTTATTCAACATACATGGTAAAATGAAGGGATCGGATTTACGTACATAAAAAAATTCACAAGACTCGATAATATAAAAGATTATAAGGTATCTTGTGCAGTCCCACAAATTGCCAGACACATCACAAATATTCAAAATAACTCTAAAAATATCAATTTTTCATATAAAAATTTCCCAAGTAATGGGAAGGCTTAGAATTACCCGCTAAATGAGATCTCACATGTTACGATCGGATAAAAAATTTAGCTTTTATGGGTTTTTATGTAATCCACATATATAATAAAAGGAAGGGTTCGGATTTACATACATTAAAAAAGTTCACAAAACCCGAAAAGATAGGAGATTAGATGGTCTCTTATGCACTTCAATACTATAAGATTGGTGGAAAAATCACGAATATTCAAAATAACTCTAAAACTATTGATTTTTCATATAAAAATTCCCCAACTATAAGGAAGGCCCTGGAATTACCTACTTAAAGAAAGCTTAAATGTTTTGATCGAATAAAAAACTAAGTTGTTACCGGCTTCTGTAGCCAATATATGTGGTAAATATAAACATTAAAAAAATCACAAAACATGATCCGATAGAAAAGGTTAATTTAAATGTTGTCTCGTGCACTTCAATACTACCAAATTGCCAGACACACTACACAAACATTCAAAATAACTCTAAAAATATCGATTTTTCATATAAAATTGCTTATGTAAAACGAAGTCCCTGGAATAACCTACTTAAAAAGAGATTACATGTTACGATCAGATAAAAAATTTAGCTTCACTGGCACTTCCGTATTCACCATACATGGTAAAATGAAGGGATCGGATTTACGTACATAAAAAAATTCACAAGACTCGATAATATAAAAGATTATAAGGTGTCTTGTGCAGTCCCACAAATTTGCCAGACACATCACAAATATTCAAAATAACTCTAAAAA
>JBCFYV010001425.1:0-89281 GCA_039000515.1 Timema cristinae | reverse complement strand
TTCTTTAGACATTTTCTAAATAAAAAAAAATCATATTTTGGCGTGTTTATTGAACATGGCTAAGTTCAACTCTAAAAATGAAATGTGCATTTAAACCAAGAAAACGAATCAAAAAGGCGAAATCAAACACAAATCGTTATAAACTTAAAACAATGAATATTTTTATCCACATTGTTTTCAGTTAAGTATAAGGCTGCATATGTTTGGGGTGGGGGGGTTCAAACCCTCCACAAAACTTTATGAACAAACTATACATAACTTTATTTATGATTCAAACCATATAAAAAATTAAGATACAAGTACAAATTAGGGAGCCGTGCAACCATAAAAAACACTTCGGAGAACTACTAGAGGTGTTTAATATTTAGAATTTTTCCTAACCTTCAGCAACTAGGGGCTTATGTCGCAAAAAAAAAAACACTTCTGATAGCTTCTAGAAGTGTTTAATATTTTTAATATTTCCTAGTTTCGACAGCTATGGGGTTATTTCGCAAAACAAAAACCACTTCTGATAGTTTCTAGAGGTGTAAATATAGGCCTAATAGTATTCAGTACAATAAATAATTTGCAACACGTGTATTAAGTTAATTATTTAAAATTATTACTATTCTTTTAATCTTAGTAGCCGGGATTCAAACTCAAGACCACAACTCCCGGGTGAGTCATGCAGTAACCATTCATGTTCTAAATTAGCGGAAAAAAGAGGTAGTGCTATGACAACACTGTTGTGAACAAAGAGCTGGCAATCCCAGCTTACTTTCCCACTCCAACTGCCCATCCCCCTCTTCACAACACAACACCCCCCTTCAACCATGTTAAAAATTCCCTGTCAAAATGTTATAGCCTATTCATTCTAGGAGAAGCTTGTTGAACGAATCACCTTAATTAGTTTCTGTGTTGAAAATTTTCCTAGTTTAAAGAAAAATGGCATTTTTAAGCTTTACCGACCATCATGTTTAATCAATCTTCTTCATTTGGAAATAATTTGGGTATGACATAGAAACCAATTTGAAGGGTTTCCTTTGGGCTTAAAAATTATATATCACATGGCCACGTAAAGCTTTTTTAAAAGTTCAGGGTCACCATGATACAATTTTAATTTCAATTTTTCGAAAAAATAATATCTTAAAATATTGAAGAAAATACACTTGTTTACAAATTTCTTAATAGTATGCATGCCTAAATTCATTTTGGGATCTCGATGGGATCACCTTCAAATTTATTTTAAATAAAATTGGGGTCACCAAAAACACGTGGACAAAGCTTCTCATCACAAACTCACCAGAATGAATTGGTGCTCAATGGCCTAGATTTTAATTACAAATAAAGAATTTTGTATAAAAACCCACAAGAATTTATATATTTTTCTTTTACATGGTATTTAACATGCTAAGATTTAATACATATGTATGTATATATCTCCATCCACCCATCCGTCCTACAACAGGATATAGATTAAAAACATTATATATACTAAAACTAAAACAAGATATATTCCTGTGTAATATTAAATTTGAATACCAATAAATTCAAAGCATTAATTGCTAATTCTATTTACCCGTTTGGCAGGGTGTAGGTCTGTCCAGTTGGTATTGGTTCCACTTTGATTAACATTTGTTTGACAGAAACCGGAAGTTTTTCTGGTCTTGGTGGGAACAATAGATGGTTCGGGTCTGTCGGGAGTGAGCAATGCTAATATTGCTTCTTCAAACAGTTTTTTGATACAGGCACAAAACAATGTATTTTTTGTGTGCCAGGAATAGGTTTTGTGTCAAGGAAACGTTTCTTAAGTAACTTATATTGATAACAATGTTCTTCATTTATACATTAAAAGAAATGAATTGATGCTGGTTTTGATTGGCTCCAATAAGATCATTAAAGTAGTGTCATGATTTAATCCTTATGTGTTTCTTAAATGTCTCTAAACCCCAGTTGACAACAGATACCCATTATTTATATGCAATATGCTAAATCAATTGTTCTTCCATTTTTTCACTTCTCATTTATTTAATCTGTTTCAGGGCAAGAATTATACTCATTGAGGTAACATTTCGGCACAACTCACATAATTTTAGCTAGACGTGATTTGTCGTAATCTAATACTATGTTTTTTAAAAGTCCTCCACTACTTATTAATTTTACAGTTTGATGTATTGTACAGAGACAAACAGAATGTGTACTACTTTCTCCAACTGGACTATAATTTTTAGGTTGAAGATCTGCACATTTTGAAACCCTATAATTTCTGCGGGATATTTTTTTTTATAATACATATATATTTTGTTTATATTTCCTAATATTAGTCTTTTTTGCAAAGGTTCACGATATTAATCACCCTCTTTTAAAGACATGAAATCTTTATTGCCTTGCAAAGATGACTTATTTCATCACTATTGGAAAAATATTCTACTTTTAGAGGGATTTAATTTTCTTGAACGAACAGATCTTTGGTAACAATGTCGAAATTTAATCCCGTCACTTGTACTTTCTACTAAATGAGTTTTTCTTTTAGTCGAAATAAATAAAGATCAAGTCAAATAGTCCAGAGTAGTGAATCAGAATAAATTAGGAACTTTTTGTAATAAATAAGGAACAAGCTGAAAAAAATTATGATGTCCATTTCCGAATCGGTAAGAAACGAGTTTACATTTTATAAATAAGAAAGAGAGTGTTGAACAAAACTATTAAGATTAAAGTGAAATGGAATGAATGATAAACATAAGGAATTATGAGTTGGTATAAATAATAAAAAAACATGTCAGAACACATAAGATATGTGTCTGAATAAATAAGGCGAATGTAGGGTCATACAAAGTGTAACGAGTAGGAATAAATAAGGAATGAGTAAAAATAAGTAATAAAATACTTTACATAAATCCAGAACATATTGGAATCTGTGATAAAACTAGTCTGAATAAAAAAAGAATGAGCAGGATTAAATAAAGAATGCTTGGTAATATAAAATAAAAAAAAGTCTTATAAATGATTATGAAATGTGTAAGAATAAATTAGCAATAAATCAGAATAAATAATAAATAAAAAGTTGGCTAGAGAAAGGAACAGTTACAAATGGCTAGGGATCGAGTTGAAATAAGTTATTAACGAATTTTAATAAATTGGGAAAGAGTCAAAACAAGCTAGGAACAAGTCAAAATAAATTAGGAACGAGTCACAACAAGCTAGGCACAAGTCAAAATAAATTAGGTACGAGCCAAATTAAGCTATCAACAAGTCGAAATAAATTAGAAAAGATTCACAATATATATGTTAGAACTTGTCAGAATAATTATGGAAGAATTTTTCAAAATAATCAAGGAAATGTTCAGAATAAACAATGATTATGTTGGAATAAAGTATGAATGTGTCATAATATATATGTAACTATTTGTAGTAGATAAAGAAGAAGATTAAATTAACTAGGAAATGTCGGCATGAGGTAGGATTTAGTAAAAATTGAATGAAAACCAGATGGAAGGAAAGACAATCCAGGATCACACAAGAAACAATAAGGAATGAGTCGGTATGAATAAGGAACTACACTAAATTAATCAAGAACCAACGCAACGAAGATAAATAAAGACAAAATGTTCTGGATACAAAAGGAGAAATGAATGAGAATAATAAGGAAGAACATTTTGAAGAACCAGCTGGAATAAACAAAGACAAAAATTATGTATAAATTAGAATAAATGAATGGAAATTAAGAAGGAAGGAGGAGTCTGAGTAAATAAGGGAGATCTAGTAAGAATAAAGATGATGGAACAATTTGGAATAAACAAGTATCTTGTCGGAATAAATAAGGATCAAATTAGAATGATTAAAAACAAGTTGGATTAATTTTATTTTAGCACTCAGTCTTATGACTCTGGATTAGATGTTTACTGTTTATATTAATTACACTAATAGTTTTAGGTATTAGGTTGGTTGCATTTAGCCAAAGTGTACCAGCATTTGTGGTGAAAAAAACACCTTGAATACACCTACACCGATATTAGAACCTTGATCTCCCCTTTATCGGTGTTTTAGTCTACCATCTTAGTAGTGCGTTATACCATACTTTCACCGAAGCGAGTTACAACCTTGAATTAGCTACCAATGATGTTAAAATTTTGTGCATGATTTTGAACTTTTAATAGTTACAAAATAATATTTTCAGTAAGTAGGTGTGTTAAAATAATGGGTGAGGGCAGGGTAGTAAGCCTACATGCATAAGCCACAAAGTTTCATTTACTCTGCCAATTTATCTTGTTGGTTCCTCCAGTAAGATCTTACAGATGATAGCAAAAAATGTTTGTTTCCTTCTATTGAACCCCCTTACTCAGCTCATTCCAAGAAACATCCTTTGTTTTCCATTACAATAATGAATGTAGGGAAATAAATTAATTAAATGTTGAAAGAGCTAATTTTACACTAGGAAGTTTCACGAGGGTCATCTTGATGGTGAATATTAAATTAACTAGTTATTTGTTGATGACATATGATCAAAACTGTTGCAAAATCAAAATATATATACCACTAAGAGAGTTTTTTTAAAGATAATTTAATGAAAAAAAAAGCTTACTCTGTTAAAGTTTTATATAACTTGTAATTTGTTACCATTTTTTAATGTTGAACTTAAAAAATGGGTGTTTTTACCATTACATAGGTACCACTCGATGCCACTAAAAACAAGAAAATCAAAACAACAAATATATAATTATAATGATTTTGTTTTATTGAATCACTAGAGCTTAGACTATTGTAAAGCATTATAATCAATGTTTTTCTAAAATTTTATAGAAGGAGTTTAAGATGATTAGTATAGAGTCAGAAAGAAGAAAAGCTGATTTTGAAAAATTCAAAGGTATGTGCGCTGTGAATCTAAAAGTGTTGAAAAGCTGACAACCAGGAACATTGTTGAAAACTGTGCTAGCATTTCAGCCCAAAACCCTACCAATTGTCAAACAAAGTTAAAGGTCATGAATATCACACGATATCTCTTCAGGAGACAGCTGTACCTTGCAGCAGTTCATAAATAGTACGTTGAAATAGTGATTGAACTTGCACTCACACGAGTACCCCTGTCTTTGGGTCAAATTGGAGGGTTGATGAATAAAACGGATAAGGTCAGACTGATGCACGAATTAAAGGAGTATCAAACCTCAATGTAAAGAGAATCCTCTGAAAGTTTATGCTGCCATATATGATGCAACGTTTATGGTACATTGCTTGACATTACCCCAAAAATATGCAGGTGTTGCATAAAAACTACTGGAAAACATTTGCAGCACATCCAACAAAGAAGTTCACCTGGTTTGTGTTGTGTATAAGACTCCAAACATAAAGGATATTGAGCATGACCATCGTTGTGGAACATCATTCTCGGGTGACATAAACGTGATGGGACCAGAACATAAAACTGCAAACAATCCTCAAGCGTCCTTGAGGAAAAGTTCATTTAAGTAAGTCCTCCTCTTTGCTTTCATTTGCAATGAATGGGAAAAGGATAAATACATATGTCCTTTGGGTGAAAGTTTACTATATACTGGTACTGAAGACACATTCTATCAATATAGTTCACTAAACAATGTCATGATCTGCAGACAAATTCCCGAACCAAAGTTTCATCATCAAGAAGTAAACACGGTTTATATACATTACAAATGTTGCAGAAGAACTTGGTGATGGTCTGGCTACTGCTTTACCTGGCCTCCACCGATTTACTGGATCAGATTTTACAACGGCTTTCGCAAGACAAGGAAAGGTTAAACATTTCAGGATAATGCATCATATGAGACTTTTTAGCCAGTTAAGGAGATATAGTGGGTCTTGAATAAGACTTATTCACTGGCACCGAGCAATCTCTTTGTTAACTGTATGGACAATGTTTTTGCATGTCAGTAACACCAGATACAGTATATTCAAAATAAAATGTGCTCCCAAACAAGAACGACTCTTAAAGAAGATACAAAGCTTTGGTCCTACTCTCCATCCTCCGTCAAGGGCTGGTATTCATGAAAAGTTAAAAAGACGCAATGCTGTGTCACTGTTATGAAAGAAAACTAATCGGCAAAACTCACACCAAGGTATTAACCGTTTAAAACACGGATTGTGTTTATGTAATGGGAATTAAAGGATTCATTGGTTTGAAAGACATATGTACCCTTAATACCATGATATGGAAACTGACGACGACAAATAAAATGAAGAAGAGGACGCACACAGTGTTGACAGCGATAAAAGCGATTTAGAGGAGACAACCAGAAAGGTGCTTTCAGACATTACGCATCTTATGATCTTGAAAGAGGGTGAAGAAAAGTAGAAGATTATGACGATGGAAACATAGAGGTTAGAAGTTTCTCACTCATGATGATGACAAGCAGGACTAGCAGCCAAAAGCATTAGGCTTGATGCGCTAGGGGTATGGAGGAGGGCCTGCGGCCTATAGGCCTAAAACATTCATGAGAGTTGTGTGTAAGAAGAACGAACTATCACTCCTCATTGCACCGACAGTGGATAGTTGTGTTGGCAGTGGGCTGTGAATGGATATCCCCCTGGTTTTAGCCATTTTAGTGCCACCCCTATTCTAGAATTCACATGCAAAGAGTGCCCGAGGCCTGTTGTTTTTTTGTGTGCGAAGAATGACAAAGCTATTTTCTCATTTTTATAAGGGTTTGCAAGAAAATTCACCAAACCTTTATTTATGAAATGATTATTTTGATTTTTTTATAATTTTAATCCACATGTATTGGTCCTTAATGATAATAAGGTATCTAAGTAAGATTTGTTACTAAACTCGGAATAATTAATCCCATACATTTGAAAACTATTTACATCAGTATGAATCTGAGGCACACTTATATTTTTCCATTCAGCTCTTATGTAAACCGGCATTGCACTTAGCACCTTGAATATGTGGCCGTCCGCCATTGTAAATGTACTAAACTCCAAGTCACAATAACAACTATTTACCGTTGATTTTTGTTGCCAACCTTATATAAAATAATAGAGGGGAATGTTTTCTTTCCAGTGATACACTACTGCACTATCGCTCAGTTAAAGCGAGAACTGGCGCAAATCTAGAGAGCCAACCTTATCGGCTCGGGCACCTATCACGGTAGTAGTCAGAGCCGATCAGATCGTGGCACTTTTAGCAATATCAGGCGGAGCCGATCAGTTTGGCTCGTGATACTAAAAGGGTTAAAAACTGTGATTAGCTCGCCCCAAAGTCACCCTTTGGAGGTGATTTGCTATGAAATATGACGCTTGGACTGGCAGACACACACTAGGCAAAACTTTGGAAAGGGTGTCTTAGACTTGAAAAACATAAGATTTTTTTTTTAATGGCAGCTTTGACTACTTTTATTTAACGTAAACTTATTGTTTTGTTTATTTCTTTGGTTTCAAAATTAAGGTTAACTATGAACTCTACTATTTAAATTCCAGTAATTTCTCCACTTTTCATCTAAAATGATTATTTTCCTTTTTGATTTTATCTTTTGTAACCTAAACTAGCCTTTTGGTAAATTGAGATCATAATTATTTTTTTCTTTGAAACTGTCCCTTTGAAATGTGATTATATAATCAGATGGGTTCCCAAGTTATAAATTTTGATGAGTCGAGTCATAATATTAACATCTTTGAGGAATTTTTCCATCTTTTGATTGTAGTTTCCTGTAAAGATTATTGTAAATATACTAAACCTCATTCTGGTAGTATTAAATGTAAAGTGTCTTCTTACCTCTGTTGATTATGACTTAATGTTTAGAACTATTGGTTTTTGAAATTATAATCAGGTTACAGTCTGAAAACTTGTTTACAGTTTTGCTCATATGATTGTTTACATTTATCTACTTTTTTCTGGAATTTATGACTATACTAAATTAAATAAATATTAGCAGGTTTCTTTCTCAAGCACTTTTTTTTTTGTTTATGTCACACATAATACTAAGGTGTTTATTTATGTTCATTAGGTATATTGCAGTCGTTTTTTTTTAAATATTAATTTAATCTATTTACAAAATAAAGAACTTTAAATTTTCTCTTCTTAATTTTTGGCCTTCATGAAGAGTAAATAATCCCCTTATTTATATTTTTGGTCACGTTACATACTCAATAGTATTGGACAGGAGATGGTGCCTGTTCAAATTTGGATCATCTCAAGATTTAGTGGCCGTGTGGTCAAAAAAGTATTCTCCCTGGTTAAATTTCATACTATTTCATTTTTTTAATAATTTCTTTTTATCCAACTTGAAACAATATTTTTAACATAATCAAAAGTACTTATTTTTCGTTTTGGAACGTTACTGATTTTGTGTAATATAGTGCACACCAATATCTTTTAATACAGGCATCGTATTTACTTGGAAAAGAGAAAATGGTTGTAATTTTTTTACAAACAATATTATTATTATTATTATTATTATCACCGCGTCTTACTACCTGTTCGGGTTATACACACTTACGCTAATGTGTAATGGTAGGGTGATTGTGAGATGAAACGGAGGACCTAACGTTTAACGTGGAATTCGAACTACGGTGGAGGCCTGGCATTCCCCACATTCACAAGATGTCTTGTCAGAGGTGAAGGAAGGGTTTGGTAATCAGATTACATACAATAAATGATTTTATGATTATTTTAACGTATTTTGAAATATTTAACTGAATAAAATATTTTCATCAACTGCGTGTCTGCATCATTGTAAAAAACTTGTTTGCCGTTATGTTCAATCAAATGGTTTAGATTCTTTAGTCGCCATTTTAAAGATATATTCGTTAGAAGTTTTTGTGAAAGTGGTGTTAATATTTTTTTAAGTGGAATAAAATTATATATAAACTTTGTGTCCGACCTCAAATAAATATATAAATAATATTGGCCTAAATTACTGTGGTTAACTATTCACATTAATATATTACCATCTTTTTCATTACAGTGATCCAAAGTGATAGATGTCAGCTGTTGGCGTATTGATATATTAGGGATTAATTCTAGTAACATCTCGAGCTGTCATCCAGGTAAACTTGGCTTGTGAATGACTAATACTAGCTACATTCATGTGTTTAGTTATGAGTAAGGTTGAATTTAGAGGAACTGCACCCGATCTTTTGTGGGGTGAGTGTGGAAAATCATTTATGAAAATACGGCTTCAGTCAACCGACTGGGATCGAAACCCGATGAATGGTCTCGACGTTTAAGGTGTCGGGTGGAGTATGATGCATACTTATTTAGTATTGTTTCAGAATATTTTGAGGGATGGGTGGTAAGCAGTTAGGACATATTGTTTAAGATACAAGATCTAAGCCATCAGACATCAAGGAGGGGTGGTAAGATGATTGATATATTGTTTAAGGTACAATATTTAAGCTGTCAAGTTTTAAGTTTTATTAAGTTTTAAGATGTAAGCGGGGTGGGTGGCAAGAGGATAGGATTAAGAGAATTAATCTTGACATGTTTAAGGCAGGCAGACAAGTCCTGACAGGCTTAAAGAAAAAGTGTCCCCATTTCAGATACTCTATGTGCAAGTTAAAGGATGAATGGTCTCAATGTTTAAGGAGTCGAGTGGAGAATGTGGCATAGTTATTTCTACCATTTCATACCGTTCCAAATTATTTTGAGGGATGTGTGGTAATCAGGAAAGACATTTCTTTTGTACAAGATCTAAGCAGTCAGGTATCAAGGAGTGGATGGTAATATGATGGATACATCGCTTAAAGTACCAGATTTAAGGACCGGCTGGTAGGCGGGGTGGGTGGTAAGAGGATGGATGGGATCAACATGGTCATGATCGAGCCAGACTACCTTTTTTGCCAGGATGGATACAGAAAGTTGTATGGCTGAAAGGAGGTAAGAGTACAGGATGAGGTCAGGAAGTTGTGCAGATCAAGGCTGGGGGTAGGAGACTGGGAGGAGAGGAATGTATGGGATGGAGGCTGGAATCTAGACTCAAGCGTGGAGGGCAGAATGACAAATACAGGGACATAAGGTACTCTTCTTGTGTAATTAAATGGCTGAGGTGGTTAGGTTTAGTTATAAAGTGATCCACCCTATTCAATGTGTTGGATCGTTGTTAACCTTATGGGTGAAAGTGGTCGAGAACTGTCATTTCAACCACTACTACCATGTTTATAGCTTTGTTAGTTTTGAAATAACTTGCCTGTCACTTGAGCCACTCTTAAGTGGATTCATCTTGATGTTTGTCGAGCAGTTGGTTTTCTCGTGTCGGCCGCTTGGCTGTCTATCACTTTGTCCTCTTATATGAGAGCTTGTCTATCACATGGTCCAGCTCGATTGGATCACTTGGTTCACGTCGTTTCTGGGTGTCTAGCAGTTGGTCTTTTTACAGATTTGTTCTCTCGTGTCAATCGCTTGGTTGTCTATCACTTTGTACTCCTATAAATGAACTTGTCTAGCAGTTGGTCCAAGTCATGTCGGCCACTTGACCCACCCAGCCTTCCAAATATTTGTTTATAGCATGTCGACTAGTTTGTTGTCTAACAGTTTGTACGGTGCCATAGACATTTATTTGGAGCTTAGCTCCAATACTCTTCATTATTGTATCAAAAACCATGTGTGGACTTCATTCAATGGAAATTTATCTTTTTCAGAGCGCATTTCACAAACTTCGAAAAATGATATTTGAGGACTTGGCTCCTCAAGCCAAAATGGTGGAGTTGGGGAGGAGGGTGGCTTGCGGCTCTCCCTAGGAAATTGTTTGAAAACCGCACACACATATAATCTGTTTGGTTAAGTCCCTCCTTAGAATATTTCTGAAATCTAGACGTCTAAATGAAGAACTTGAAATTAGTTGTATCCGGTCCAAACATTCAACCCTAAATATTTCAGCTTTCAAATAAATATATCATTTAAACCAATTTTTCTAAAATTCTTTTATTTTTTTTAAACTTATTTTAATTCTTATTTAATTTCTTGGTTTCATATATGTAAATATAAAGTCATGCCAACAGCAACATCGATTTTCTCATACACCTTAGACTCACCATAATTATCTATCAAGGATAGTACTGTTGCTAGTGGGAAAGTAGAGACAGTTATTGGACATAAATTGTTCTTAAAGGAAGATATAATTAAATTAACAAGCGCAGAAATATAACAATGAATATAAATATATCAATTAGTTTATTTTTGTTTGAGATTAACACGTAAATATAAGTTAACTCTATTCCCTTAACAACATGGTAACTCAGCGACCTGCGTAATGAGAACAACAGTTTGTTGACAAGGTATATTAAATAATAGTAGTACTAGTGTGTATCTAAGCAGTAACTATAAATATTATAATTAACAAACAGTCTATTATTTTACTGACAGGTCTAATGCGACTATGTCATGCAGGACGCTAAATTCTAACTAGGAAAGCCCAAAACTATAAGCGGCTACACAACTAATACCTCCAGAAAAGAGACACAATAGCGCCAGTCTGAAAGCCTAGGAACTCTATAGGAACGGCACAGTGTAGTTAGTAGACAGTCATCGGGGAACAAAAGTCCCACAACTAACATAATGAAGTGACTTCTTTATCACACACTAGTGCATACAAGAGTCAAGCGATATGGGCTATGGGCGAACAATCATAATTGGCACTTTTTACGGTCCGATATGCCAGAATGTTTATGTTTACACTTTGTGATTCGAGTCATCTATTATTTCCTACAGAACATCAAACAGCTCTTAGCAACAAACCAGTTTACTTTAAGCGCCTGACAAACTAATACACAGATTAGTAGCAGGATTACTCCTACGGCTAATGTATATAGTTTGGGTAAGTTAGTAAGTCTAATGAAGAACTCCATTCTAACCATGATTCATTTAAGTTGAATAAAACTTATACTACACGACTACTAATTACAATGAAACTGACTAAACATGAAACGCTATAATAACATAGACTCAAGTCAGGTACATAGTAATGTAGGTACCCTACAACATTTCAGAGTTATAACAAACTAACAAATCACGTGTTCTGATCCAAACATGTGATTTATAGAATGACCATTAACAAAACCTAAGCGCTACTAAAGATACATTAACATAATCAAAGTTATACCAGCCAAGCTAAGTGAAGTTGGAAAAACTACTTGACATTAACACATTGTATGACCAGTTCTCAAGGGGTAACACCGTGTGAGCGTATTTGGCACACCAACAACTAAATAAGAATGATATAGAGATAAAAGTACATCTTAGAACCATTTTAGAACAAACTTTTTTCATGTGTAGATGTTCATGTAAAATGAGTAGAACAATTTCTTTATCGATATTAATAAGTCAGAAATTGCTTGAATGCTCGGACATCAATTTTTTTCGAAAAATTTCCCTTTTTTAATATTAACATTTGATTTTGATGTGCGAGGATGGTCGAGGCGCGTATCGTCTTCGATCTCGTTCCTCCCCTCCTTAAGCTGTTTAAGCCGATTGAACACTTGAGTACAAGATAAACCATTATCACCATAAACTTCCTTTAACAAATTGTATATTTCTGTAGTGGATTTTCCAATTTTTACAAAAAAACTTCACGTTGAGACGCTGCTCACCTTTTACACTCAACATAATTCCGACAGAGCTCAGGTACACGGTCCACTTTGAACAAAGACTACGGCTGAACTTTCGGTCACAGGTCTTGATATTCAGAAGGTAGAGGGAAAAAAGAACATAGATCAGTTCATTTAAGTGTCAAAAAAATGATTTTGATTATTTAATAGCCACACCTCGTACACTAATTAAATACATTGAGTTATGTTTATGCATTCTAGTCACATTTATTATCATGTATTTGGCAAACAAATTTAACCAAAATTTAGTCATTTCAGCACTGGTAGAGTGAGGAAAGGGGGGCAAGGCTCCTTAGCCCTAGTTGACGGTAATTCTTGTTTTTCTTTAGTAGAAAGGATTAATGGTGTTTTAATAGTGTAGTGTTATTTTAGTTTTTGTTTTACATTAGCGACTTATTAGTAATTGTGATTTTATATAACTATACATCAGATAATCCCAAAAGTCAGGAGTATAATTTCACCATTTCAAGATGATTTAGAATGAAAGGTAAATAAAATATATTTTCAAATAATTCACTTAATCAGTTGCGCACCCAGCCATATACTTTGGGGAGGCATTCAATCAAGGCTGTAGAAAGAATGAAATTTTGACAGAGTGAGCAGGTTTGGGGTTGCACAGCCCCTAACCCCTTGAGGCTGAGATAATTGTGAATATTAAATACGTTTAGAAATTATTTGGAGTAGTCTTATAGATATCCAGAGATTTAAACAATGCAAATGGTATTGAAGCTAATATTTGTTTGTTTTTTAAATTGTTAATTTTGTGTGCAAAGGTAAACCTTTTGAATATTAGTCTTGAGTTAGAAGCCTGTTCTTAAAATGTAGCCTATACATTCAACACATCTTCAATGTTAAATATCTTAGTTATACTTTATATTATTTAAATTTCTATTAATATTATTTATGGTGTTGGGGAACAGGGGGGTGTCAAATACACTGTTTGCCCTTCTCCCCCTTGGGTTCACCAATGCTTACAGCAAAATATATGTGTAAATATCTTAGCAATAAACCAATGACATAGTGATAGAGTATTAATAGGAGATAATCTCCCATATGTTAGAGCATACGCATCTAAATAGCTTCTGGAGCATACATTCTCAAGTTGGAAGACTCGTTTGTTTCCAAGCAGCATTGTGTGAAATAAGTTAGGCTTTAAGAAATAGTTGTAATTGCAACGTGTGTTGGACAATCCACCTGATACCCTCCCACCAAGCTTTGATGGATGCTCGATCCGTGTACCACTTCATTTAACACTTATGATTTTTTGCTTTGTGTATTGTTTGTGCTTTTAATTACAGTAAGCTAAATGAATAAGTTATGTCTCTCTTATGCATTCAGAAATGTTCTCATACCACTCTTAGCCCCGACATTAATATTTACTTTAATTTCTAACCATTCAGATACCATTACAATTTGAGGACCGCCTTTGTGGTCTAGTGGTAAGAGGTTCTGGCATCTTTCATAATTCTTATGGTATTTTCTAACCATGCTAAAAATAGTTATTGAAATATTTTCATTAAAACAATTCCATTTCAATCCAATTTAAATGGGAAAAAAAAAATTAATAGATTTATTTATTTTCTTTGTACAATTAATCTAGAGTGTTTGTTTATAACATATTATTTAATGAATAGTTTTTATTTCTTTTTAAACATATTTTTAAATTCGGGTTGGCTTTAATAATCTACGACTTGCAAGTTGACACTTTAGTAAGAATACATAGTTTTAAATACAACTTTTCCTTCTACAAATAGTTATCTTAGTTGATAATAGGTGCCGTTAGTATGAGTAACTAAAATATTCACAAAGTCTTAACTGTTGTGTGAATAAATATAGTTGGTCCCTACTTACTTAAATGAGATTATTACTCTAGTGATAAATTATTTTCAAAGAAAAACCACATGCTTCTCCATACACAAAGTTTTATGACATTGGCCCTTATTTACCTAAGGCAGTAAAACATGTAAAATTCTTCACTCTTATCCTACATTCTTTCACGGGTTTTATCATTCTTGAGCACTACACGTTTTAATAATAAGTGTTAATATTCAGAGTATATGAAAACTACTTTACATTGAATTTTTAATCCACTATTATAATAAATAAAAATAAACATTCCTACTCATAGCAAACATAGTTATTTTAAATAAAATTGGGTCTAAATGAAATTTGGTGACATTCTCAGTATATTTTTATCTAGAATATTTATTTTACGGTCCAGGATTTGACTTTGGAATAAGTTATTTTTCAAAAAATTAATGAGGTTAATATGCATATTACTGGCGTTTAGGCTATCTGTATTTACTAATTTAAGTACAACAGATGAGTAGCGATACTATTTTATTTACTGTAGAAATAATATCAAAATTAAGATACAAATAAATATTTCTTTATAACAAACAATGTAGCGATTATTCTGATGTTTCAAGTACTTTTTTTCTAAAAAAGCTCTTAGCTGAAAGTAAATGTTACTAACATTCTGTAACGCACTTATAGTATGTTCAAAATCTCTTGTGCCTTTGCCGAGTTCGTATCACGCTAGTACTAAGTAATTTCAACCTTACAGGAAATCAAACTAATAAAGTTACTAGACCTGATTAATTTACACTTAGCATTCTTGACTACGACACGGAGTCGATGATAAGTAAAATATATTTAAAACCATTAAAGTTAATGAACTTTTGTGTTCCCAATGCCACAAAGTAAGTAAGCATATGATATCCAACAGCCTCTGTGGTATGATGGTCAGATTTACTGACTTCAGGTCCTGAAGTTCCGGGTTCGATGCCCAGTGCTTCCAATTCTGTCTGCGAAGCAGTGGGTCTGAAACGGAATCAAAATCAACCTCGTGAAAAAAAATGTGGTGGTACTTGAATGAATAAGTAGCGCTTCAGTCTAGAAAACTAAGATAGAAGGCCGGAGGGTTCGTTGTGCTGACCACATGACACCATCAACTGAAAATGTTGGAACTATCTTTAACAACATACGCCAGCCTCTCATTGGTATAGACTGTTTGCAGGCTGACACCATGGAGATAATACTCAAGTTAAAATCTACCAATAGGATGAAAAATTATTCCCAAATACATTTATTTCTGGAAAATTGTGTAAAACCTATAGATGTTTTAAAACTTTAAACACCGTATTAAATAACAGATACCCACTTCAGTGGCCGAGTGGTCTAAGGCATCACTCCATTGAATGGACATACCTACCCCCAAAACCCAATACAACTGGGAAATAATTATTATTTACTAATTACTACTATTATTACTAAAAATATTATCAATCACTTTTAACAATACTTCGCCAAAGATTACAGTATAATTTTACTTTCCAATAACAAATTTAAGAAAAAAAGTCTAGTAATTTCATTTTAGTTTTTCTTTTAAGTGTGGCAATTACAGGTAAAATAGATCCGTGAAATTTTACATTTAATGGTATATCCAGTTATTAATATTTTTATAGCTTCCCAAGCATATCTTTAACATAAATATATGGTTTGTGAAATAATATAAAGTTTAAATGTTGTAAACAATGAGTATTAATATCTTTGCCGCCTAACAGGCAACGGTCCTCTTTTTTCTATGTCAACAACCGGCAGCTTCTACCCAGTGGCCATATTAGTTTTCAGAATTTAAGGTCACTTTTAACGTTCTCTTGCTTTTAATAATAAATTTGAATTAAACAGCAAAAGAAAACTTTAATACTAAGCAAACAACCAAAAGGTTATTCGCATAACCTAATCTAACCATTTTAAAATACATTATAACAGTGAATTATCGTATAAATACAGTTAATAACACCACGTGCGTAAGTCAACAAGTTGAAGAACAAAATGTTTTATAGTTGAGTACTATTGATTTGTATATAGGCATGTCTATGCTAGCCGTTAATAATTTTATTAAAAATTTGAATAATACAGTGTCGGCTACTAAGTAATCTGTGTGTTCTTTTGTGAATATTATTTCGGTGTATGAGCGTGTTATCCTCGGAAAATAAACAGGTTTTTAGTGATCTTTGAATAATTATTTATCTAATATAACCTTAAAGCGTGTGATAAAATAAAATAGAGAGTGTTTCTCAGTGATCTATTACATTATTCGAAAATTTAAGTGTATCAAGACTATAAAATCTTTTAACCCCAAGATTGTGTTGTGTTGCCCTCTAGGCTAAACCTCGAGTTTTAGAATTTTTATAGTAGGCCTATTCCAAAAAAATCTGTGAGGTGTAATAAAAATTACTTGTGAGTCTTTCACCAGTGTTGATTAAATAAATACCAGGCTAAGACTTCAAGTTATAAGTTATTGTATTTTTATTAGAGACTTTGTTACAACTGTTTAAAAGGAGTGAATCTAAAATAGACTTTTGTCAATTATATATTGTATCCCGCACATCGACGTTGGTAGGTTTGTTTGTTTATTAATGGTCTTTACAAAATCATGAATATAATAGTAATTTATCATAGATCTTCGTACAAATTGAGTATCAAGTTTTCTTTATAGTTTTTTAATTTCATTTTACGTTGTCCATGATTATGGTATTTTTATTCCGATACATGCCGGAAGAATATAAATCAGCATCATTCTAATGGCTGATTATCACATGGAGTAATGGGATTGAACCAAGAAAAGATTTAGATTTTATAAATAACCTTAAAATAAAAATTATTATATTTTTCATAAACGTTGTAACTAGAACATTTTCATTACTTTATTTAACCTTATTGGGAGATGCTAACCCATTAATTCATTTTATTGATTAATTTACAAGACTGTTGATCTTTAAACTTTGTTTGTGTCCTTAATTTGTTGTAGCCAAGTTTTGTAAATAAATTTTAATATTTTATATTATAATAATGAACTCTCTAGTGAAATATACTGCATTGAGACTGCAATAAAAAAAATAGTAATAAAAAACTTCGGGGTGTCCTCTGGGGGGATTGAAACTGAGCAAGGAACTATTTGTGCCAGGCTGTACTCTGGAAGCTCCCTCCCATTCCTACACTCACCGACCAGATGCTGCGGATCTCCCTGGCTCGTCCAGGTTAGTGTCTAGTGAGTCACCAGATCTCCGCTGCCAATGCGTGAAGGGAAATAGGTTTTTTTTTTTCAAGAAATATGGAAATTACTTAGAAAATCTCGGGTTAACATTTTGCAAGTTAAAACCTAAACTTTTAATTTGAGAAAAATAAAACTTGGTACCCTACCTACCAGACGTCATGGTACGTTATAACATTAATTCACATAAGGAATATTGGACATAAAACCAATTAAAAAATAGTATTCCTGACTTTGGTGGCCAAAAAAAAATTAAAACATTTATAATCGGGCAATAAAAAAATTAAGTAAAGAAAGAAAAAAATCTATAAAAAAAACAGGGGCCTTGCTCGGTCCAGCACTTGCGACCACTGATCCAGTCCAATTAGAGTTATTCACTAGTTTTGGTCTAGCGGGAAGAATCTAGGAGTACTCAGTAGTCCTGGTCTTTTGTAATCTCAGTAAATCGCGGGGTAACCGTCCCGAAGACTTACCGTCCCTTCTTCCCCTGGGCCGCAATTTATCGCCGGTACCTTGAAAGTTACCACTTAAAACTCATTTTTATTCTGGAGGACAAATCCAAAACCACCATCTTATTTAGTAACTTCTAGCGCTTTTCCACTTCCCGGTATCATTTTAGCGGGCTTTAATAAGGCCCCTCCAGTAGCATAACATAAAATATAAGGAAAATTTGCAAGAAAAATCAATTTATCAGGAACAGGAAAGACGACAGAAATAAAATGGTTTTGATGAAGTTGTGAATCCGGAACGGTAAATAAGGTCAAAAGGTCAGAATTTGGCCAAAACATCCCATTTTCAGGACGGGCGGGAGTCCATCAACTCAAACCATGTGCACATTATGCTCACTCCCCTGCACTGATCAGGATAACACGAAAGATCTGTTAAGTCTATGTTAAAATGTTTGTATGGAGTTTTCCGCATTTTTGCTACTATCTAGACAAATATGTGAGCACTTTTGTTGTATTAAATAGCGGTCTCGGTGGCTCAGTAGGTAGTTTAATTGCGTAGCACTACTATTATTACTATTATTTTGATTTTATTTTTACTATTAGTTGTTCTGCTAATCCATTTCACTTGAACTATTTTTTTAAAATATTTTTAAGACCAAATGAATTTAAATAAATATTGGTTTCTACAAAAATTATTTACATTGGGTCAATATTAAGTTTTTTTAATAAAATCTGTTCAAGTGATAATGGTTGGCACAATATAGTTCTTTAACCATTTCTAGAAAAACTAGAATCAACACATCAAGTTTAAATTAATGTTTAAGGAAATATAATTAAAAAGCAAACTAAGTTTAAAATAATCTATATTTATTTAAAAATTTAAACTTACACATTTTTTCACAAAGTACACAATATTTTTCAAATACAAATAAGTGTACATGTCTTAATATAAAAAAAATAATCCCAATTAAAATCACCATCTATGTTTATTTATTTGGCATGAACATAATATTAACATGAAGAAAATCAATCAGTAATATTATTATTATTAGCACCGCGTCTTACTTCTCGTTCGGGTTAGGGTTCGGCCAGACTGACAAGCGTGCGAGCGAGCTCAATAATTTCACAAATCATCAATAAGAAGCAACACCAAAAATATTCACAGAAGAATATTGACAGCTTCTTCAAACCTAGGTCTACTAAGCAAAATATCATCACAGTGGCAAACCTATCACCATCATGCTTGTGTAATAGGCCTAGGTCTACTGAAATAGGTCAGTACAGTATATAGATAATTTGCCAGTAGTACTATAGGTCTATTGTAATGTCAACCTTCCCCATTTGAATACCTAACTGTGTTATTTGTGTATGTCTCTTATCTGATATGTATAGTTTACCTCGTCACATTAAAGTATATTACTTTAGATAAATATAAGTTTTAATTTTTTAGGCACAACTTTATTTCCCCTCGATAAGACGGACTTTTCATAACTCGAACAGACCCCCGACCCCTTTAGTATGAGTTATCGAGCGTTGACTGAATTTCATAATTTAATTAAAAATATGTCATTTATATCCAAGAGATTATGTTTTATTCCTTTGGGATGGTTAATAATAATAAAAATGTTAACTGTTATAATATATTAAAATACTTTTTCCTTGATATATGTAACTTAACTATAGAGATTAATTTTACCATTTTATTTTAATATCATAGTAACCATACTATCTTGTGTGTATTTATATTAAAAAATATAAATAAAATAAAAAATCCCAGCACACTACTGTACTGGTGTACTATTTAGTGAGCCAAGATTCACAAGGTAATCATGCTTAATTAATAACTGTATCATACTCGGCAGTTAAAAAATATAATAAACATAAATAAGATTACCTCAATTTGTCCCATGTTGGAAATCGGAAAAATGTCAAGCCAGGATTTATCATGGAAGATCCGTAGCATCCTGTCCCAAAGCAATTGTGGACGACTAGCATTGTTTTTATATTAACGTAAATAAAACTACCAAGTGAGACTGAGATACGCTAATTATAAATTCCACTGTCAATACAAGTCAAAATATAAATATTCAAATACAAAAAACCAAACATATAATAAACAATTGAAAATTAACACTAATTACAAAATATTAACTAAGGAGAAAACATCTTGAAAATAATACAAATGAATTTGAAAACGCAAAATAAGTCAAAAGGAGACCAATCTATATAACAAAAATATAGTTATAACTAAAGAACACAATGAAAAATATGTTAAGATGGAGTCAAACAATGAGTCAAATATTGGTAATGTGTTCGGTGGGTCTAAAATTATTTCAAAATTCACATGATGAAGAAAAATAAATATGTATTTAATAAAAATTAAAATTTATGTTGAAAATAAATACATTTTCAAAACAGGAAAAAATAGAAATAAAGGATTTTTAATTAAAATTAATGAAAAAGAGTCAAATATATTTCGACTGGTGCGAGCTCTAGACAAATATGTGAGCACTACATGAAGAATATAGGCAAGGGGAGAAGGGAAGAAACATCATACAAAATTTTACTATCCCAGTGTCAACCCCATGCTCCCCTGTGCGAAAAGATTCTGACGCTCAGGTATGGGGAGGGACATGCGCGTTGGCCTCACTTCTTCTCTGACCGCGTAAACGCAGTGAGAACCAGCCAAGGTATTTGATCCTGTCGTCTGCAACTCGCTGGCTTCCTCTTAACTTGAAATGAGTTTGTAATCAATCCTTCAGGTAATTATGCGTTCAGCTTGAGGTTTTATAAATGTTATAAATTTAAAGGATGTAAAAAAAAAAGATATGGACCATGAAGAGCTTACAAAGAGACATGAAATAAATATAAATAATAACATTGAAAGTGTTTGAAACGCGTTAGTTCGTAGTAGTCCGCTAGGAGCGGTAAATACCCCCTGTACAACCAAAGCGGATCAGCTCTACCAACTAAAAATAACTTTACTAATAATAATTTAATATTAAATACAGAGGCTATTGGAACTTTGTTTACAATATGTGTATTTTAGCCTTGTCGTCAACCCATGTGTTAATTCAGTTGATTTTATATCACTTTATTGAAAATTTATATATATCATTTTGTAGATCATTAAAAGCAAAATAAAATCAATCTTTTGAATATTAAAAGTCACTTAATTCATATACAAATTTAAAAATATCTAATTCATTCAATTGGAAAGCTATATATTTGGTTATAGCTATTCCTAAGTTTTCTATCTAAGTTCCAAGTTTATTACCACTCCTTACTTAAAAATACTTTATAATGTTTTTTAATACTTATAATTATTATTGCTATTTAGGGCAGCGCTTCTTACTAAACGTTCGGGTTGTACGCACTTACGCTAATCTGTAATGGTAGGGTGATTGTGAGTAGAAATGGAGGACTTACAGTTTAACATGGGATCCGTACAATGGTGGAGGCCTGGCATTCCACAAATTCACAAGTCGTAATTATAATGCACGTCTTTTCAGAGGGGTAGGAAGGGTTTGGCAATTAGATAAATTCCTGCCGGGATCGAGAATAGAACCCCGGACCCCAGCACAGAAGTCTGACACTTTAACCCTAGACAACCAGGTCACCACTATGTTGTAATATTGTTAAAAAGGTTTATGACTTTTTTTTCTTCTATCTGTATTAATACAGATTCAGATTTTTCACATTTATAATGTTATTAATACTAATATTTAAAAAAGAATTGATTTGTTTTTATTAAAATTTATTTATTCAATACAATAAAAACTAATATGGGATTTAATGCTAAATTTTATTTTAAATTTATATTCTTGAACAAATTAATAATTAATCCTAGGCCATCAACATATCAAGGTCAACAATACATAGAAAATAAATAAAACTGTCATATAGGTGTGTTGTATAGACCTAAAATGTGACTGTCAGAAGTGACAACTGCTAAACACATGTTTTTACAGTCATATGGTTTGGTGTAGGGATACATTATTTGGTCTAGTAACTTTTCAGAGGTATCGGCTCTGAACTGTCAGTCCAGCACCAAAGAAGTAGTGTGAAAGGTATACATACGAAGATCAAAATACAGGACCAGAAATACGTACTGCGAAAGATAAACCGTTAAAAAAAGTCACACAATAGACGCCAAACAAAATTTCTTGGCGCCAAAATAAAACCATTCTACAAATATACAAGCCCCAAACAACAATTCAGTTTTAGAAATAATAAAATATTCGATATATTAAACTATGCAGTTAATGCCCTAGTTGTTTACATTTTGCCAAGATTAAATATATTTAAAATTCGTTATTAGCACATATAATGTTAATAATGTTAAACTTAATCACATTTGGTTTAATGACAAACTGCGTGTAGAAATTTTTGATTAAATTATCATTTATTATATGTTTGTGAAAAGTCTTACTATTTTAGCTTAAAAATACTTATAAGTGTTGGAATTATTTATACTCTTTTAAGCAATTTATTTCGTTTAACTAATAATACAAAAATATATCAATACAAATTAGCAAACGATGTTGAAATACCACATTTTCTTTTAAATGCGCAAGAGAAAAAGAGATATCCGAAGATTCCCTACTCTCTTACACAATGGTGATCAGACGACCGATCGAAAATTTTATCCGTAGAAGTAAATTCAGTTGTATTTTAAAGGAATGGGCCAAAGTTAATTCACACGTACGCTGAGAACAGTACAGTAAATCAGCACTGCTTAGTGGTGCAGCTGTTCACACGCTTGGGGAAAGTTGGGAATCTCTGTTACCCATGATGTATTGAAACGTCAAACCTAAAAATGAAAATATTACGATCAGTGCACGTTGTTGTATTTAAAATAAAATGAGAGATTTACTTACTGCCAGGGTTTGATTTTTTTCATCGATAAAACTCATGGGTTCCAATATATTGTAGTTTTTTCCATTATCACTTTTGAGATACGCCATTTTGAGAATGTGCTGTGTTTATTAAAAAAAACATGATTGAAAGTTTGCGCATGCGCTGATTGATTCTTCTTGACGGGTTTTCTGTAGAAGCGCTGGAAAATCCAGACATATTTTCACATGAAATGTTAGAAAGGTAAAGTAATTGGGGGACGATGCTTAAAAACCTTACTCATAAATATTTCACTTATTTAAAAAAAAAAATTGATAGTTTTTTTGTATCAATACACTCACTAAGATATAGAGAATCGATATAAATTAAAATTATGTTATTTGCTTTCGAAATTATTGGACATCATATGATGATTATTATTATTTAGCACCGCGTCTTACTGCCTGTTCGGTTTATAAGCTATAAGTACTAATTACGCTAGTGGATTTGGACTTTGGAAGGTTCAATTAAAGGAAGTGAACCTGCATTTGCGTGGATGTAGAGTGGAAAATAACTTAGGAAACCCTCCGCCAACAGTTCATCCAATCGAGATTCGAACTTCGATCTGCCCGTCATTTGGCGGTCGACCTCAACATGACTAGCGCGTTAGCCAACTACGCCACCGAGGCGGGTATCATCATATTTTTTAAAAGTAACATTATTTCTTTAGTTTTTTTAAATGGCACTTGTCACAAAACTATTAATTATTCATAGAGGACTGAAACTACTCACATCATGACATCCAGACTCTCTTAATATGATTGTACTACAGCTTGGTGATAACAATCAATATGTTACTGCAAGTAATATTACTTCATTAATGTAATTAAATCATATTTTGGGATGATAGATATTATATATAATTGTCTCTGCGCTTAAGTCAATTATAATATTTGAATAAAAACTACTTAAAGTAGGAAATCAAACCTGGGACCATTATAAAGACGGAAGTATCAAATTACTATTTTATATCTCATTTTTGGAATAATAAAATGACATTGAAACTTTTTTGGCTGTATGCAATAACGAAACGAGTAAGAGTGAAAGGTGAGTGCTATTGATTTGCCTCGATATTCTGCAAAAATGTAACCTCTAAGATAGCTAATTAAGACCACTCACACTTTCGAGTGTATATTAATATTTTTTAAATCCACTCAAAAATCACACTCTCTTCACGTTTGCTTATTTAATTCTTGCAATCCATCTTATCCCTTTATTGAAGGAAAGACTAATTTTCGTATTCTGACAAATTGACCTAAATGCTACTTATTAGGATGGATTAAATCAAAAATCCTCTCAGCCATATGGTAAGACTGATTGATGCCTTAGTCCCTTCATACAGCAATACATGTTTTAAATAATAATTTATAACTATGGTTATATGATCTAATACTACCAAACAAATAATTACTATGTGATTTATAATACAGTATATCAAATTTAAATTATCTTAAATCGATGAGCTAATGATTAATTGTAATTTGTACGGTATCATTTGTTGTGAGCTGTTTTATTTATTCACTAGTTATCACATTCGGGATGGAATAATTACTGTCTATCAGTAAAATGTAAACTTGGAGGTTCAAATTTCTCTTCAAAACTTAAATTGAGTGCGCAACTCCCCAACGACACTAACGCCATTTGGCTTTAATGTCTGACCACTGGAACTAGGGAGTAGCCAGACCCGTATATCTTAGAATCTTGATTTTAGTAGCTTCTGGAATGAGTTTTATTTTTTTCATCCTTCAGAATTTTTTTTTCTCTGGAAGCCCTTCTTTTCTGTGAGATGGAAATATAATATTATAGAAGAAAGTTTCTGTACTTACCTATAAGACCATACCAGTGTTGTTCCTTCTGGTCGTAGTTTCAATCATGCGAGAGCAAACGCATTTGTACCATTATAAATGTAAATCCTAAAGAATACTTTTTAATGTTATCATACTAAAGTACTTCAAATACAATAAATATATTTCAGAAATAAGTTTTCATTTAAATTTTACAAAAACATATTAAAAATTTAAAATGTTTTTATGATTTGGTGAATCATGGAGGAAGGAGTTTTGGCATGATAATAATGTGGTAAAAGTACCATGTTAAAATGCAATCCCTAATATAGAGAATTAAGTGTAACAACAAATATCAATAATATATAGAGAATTAAGGATATTAAAATATTATTATAAAATGTTGCTTTTGGAATAATATCACATCTACCGTGGAAAGCTTAGAAACTTTAACAGATTTAAAGTAGAGGGGCATACGTACTATCACTAAACCATATGAAATATTTAAAATCAATTTGGTAAACATGTGTTTTCAGGCTGAATTAAAAAAATAATTGTCTGTCTTTGCTAATAAAAGAAATAATCAGTAAAACTTAATCTTCTTGGAAATGAGTTTGAATAATAAAAAAACTTATTTATTAATCATCATGGTAATCATAAGTAGTTTCTTAACGTCTCCTGTAATTGCTTTACTTGAATAAATTTATAATTTTACTAAACCACAAATATCTTTCAAGCATTTCTTCTTAAATATCTTAGTTGATATACTAGACTGTCAATTAAATGTAAAAAAAAAAAGTACATTGTGGGTCAAAACTAGTTATAAATATATAAAATTAACCTTGTGTATGTTAAACAAAGCTTATTTTTAACAAAACAAAAAAAAATCAATTTATCATTAAGTCATTAAGTGTGTTAAAAACAGTTTTAATTACTTATTATATTAACTATGGTGATATTGTGCTGATATTTTATGTATCCACAATATTAATTCTTTACACGAAAATAATGTTTCTTGTTTGTTTGCGATACGGTGTTTTTAATGTTAAATGAAACATAATTTTGAATATTTCTACTACCTGACGAAGAAGGCCGTGGTTGAAATAAGACGAGAAAATTATATTTGTAAAGTTTACAGCATTAAAATAAATTCAAATAAAATAACAAAGTAACTAATTTTATAAAATAATATGGATTTTAATCTAAATTTATTCCACAGGTTTTTAATTGATAAATCAAATATTATGTAATGAAACAAAAAGAAATTGACTATACTCCAATGCTAAGGATATCAAACTAAAGGATTTTTGATTATATCAATAGCGTCTCTACAAGGTTAGTTCGTTCTTCCTAGAAACAAATTTTGTTGCGTCCGTTGCCTAGCAAAATAAATATTAGTGGTGTCTTCTCGGAGAACCATTAAAGACGTTATTTTGATTTTGTGCTGAAAAGAAATTGAATTATTTGAAGAATTAAAAGAAAATGAGCTGTGGATGTTTAGGGTTTTGTTTCAGAGGGCTACGCCGGCGTGTCCGAGGGGCTTATTGCCGTGTCCGGGAGCGTCTGGCAGATGTATGCCGTAATTTACACCACGGTAAGTCACGAACGTGAATCAATAGGATATTTATCTTTATTTCTTCTTTTCTTTCTATCTTGTCTCAGTGCTAGGAAACTCGACTGGAGTGATTACCTTTCACAGATAGGATTGTCTCACGATCAACTTAACGTTAATTTAAAGTTAACTTAGCGTAACTTAACGTAAAGGACTTTTTGTTTAAATGGAAGTGATCAAGATGCAGATAACTTAACATAAGATATGTCCTGGGAGTTCTTTTACTTTAAGTGAACGTTACTTGAAGGGTATCACATGATCTAGCCAGCCAATCATTATGCAAGTTACGTCAACAGGGTTATTTAGTAATTCATTTGTTGGTATTATGACCAAGGTTTACGCTTCAGCATAAGTTCTAGTGATAAGACATTGAAACAAAATAACTAAACTAAAATAGGAAAGCAAAATTTATCTAAAAAATGTAATAATAGATATTTATTATATCAGTTTAAAACTGTAAACATTCACAGATCATCACTCTACAAATATTACAAAACCACAGATCATACTCGAGAATGCAGATGTTTGGCTCGAATTGTTACATTAAGTTAATCGTGATCACACATAAGTTAAGTTAACTTTAAGTGAACGTTACGTTAAGTTAACTTTAAGTTGATCGTGATCCCGGCATCAGTGCTAGGAAACTCGACTGGCGGGATTACCGTTCACAGGTAGGATTGTTTCATTGCTAAGAGAATTTGAATGACGTTCTCTGCTCTCAAAGGCAGATTGTCTCATTGGAAGAGAATTTTAAAGATGTTCTCAGCTCTCACAGGCAGTATTGTCTCAGTGAATAGGAATTTGAATGACGTTCTCAGCTCTCATAGGCAGATTGTCTCAGTGGAAGGGAATTCGAATGACATTCTCAGCTCTCACAGGCAGTATTGTCTCAGTTTGTCTCAGTAATAGGGAACTCAACTGACCTACTCAATACTTACTCAACTGATGTGCTTTGCTCTCACAGATTTTCGAGGTGTCCTTTTTTTTTAAAAAAACCCATGGTGTTGGTGTTAGAATAGTTTTGTTATTAAAGCTGATAGTGATAAATATAGGGAGTATAAGATGCTATATTATAACACTGTTATTTTTAGTTTAACATAACATAAATAAGCTTTAATTATTAATTATATTCATAGTCAATTTTTATTGGTATCAATTGTTATTGAAAGAAACTTTAAGGATAATGTTTTTGTAATATTGGCACACATACCCTCAGCTTATTGGTTGAAATGGAGCCACAGTATAACCTTCCCTATTCAGAGTAATTAGGACCTAAGTTAGTTCATATATGGTTAACTCTTGATTTACCGGGGGTCGGGGGGTCAACCGATTTGCAGCTTACTCATCGTTATATTTACATATGTCACAATCAATGCACCACCGTCTGAATGCATTTTACTTTCACCCAGTGCACAGGTGCAGCATTCTCTCAGAGAGAGAGAAAGACAGATAGACAGACCTCCCTTATCTATGAGACAGAGACAAATAAATATTACCGCAAAACTCTCAAAGAGAAAACAAATGCAATCTTTTTCTTAATACTATCCAACTGTTAGCCCTTTCATAGAACTAGTCTTTAGAAAAGCAAGCATCTTGATATATTAACGAGTAAATAGCTTCTTCCTCTCAATATAATATTGTTCTTGTGGCGGTATTTTGCAGTTGATGGTTAGCAACAAGGGGGCACTCCTAACACCCTTGAGTGCCCAGACGATGGGCTGCCATCGTCAATACAACCTGTTTGTTATGAACAATTTTTTACAGGGGAAACGACGACCTCCAGCAGTGTACAAGAGAACACCAGGACAACTCAACAGAATGGTAAGTATAGGTCAGTAAGTCAGCCACCTTCTGGATCAGCCACCATGCCTCTTCTTCTATTAACCAGATTGTGTCATCAACGGGAACACGTCCCCTTCATGGTAATATTGTAAGCTCGTCCAGTCCACCATCCGTGTCAGGTCAACAAGGTTCTTCCTTCAGAATGGTGCAGTCCAAGTCCATGATGTTGACTCTAAAAGCTGTTGCTCGAATGAAGAAAACATCTGTATTCGATGAGAAGACTCGTTATCTTTTAATGAAGGCGTGTGAGTATTACAAGATAGAGCAATTGGTAAGTCAATCCAATAGGGAGTCAGCCACCTTCAGGGAGTCAGCCACCTCGAGTGAGTCAGTCACCTTCAGGGAGTCAGCCACCTTCAGGGAGTCAGCCACCTCCCGTGAGTCAGCCACCTCCAGTGAGTCAGCCACATCCAGTGAGTCAGCCACATCCAGTGAGTCAGCCACCTCCAGTGAGTCAGCCACCTCCAGTGAGTCAGTCACCTTCAGGGAGTCAGCCACATCCAGTGAGTCAGCCACCTCCAGTGAGTCAGCCACCTCCAGTGAGTCAGCCACCTCCAGTGAGTCAGCCACCTCCAGTGAGTCAGTCACCTTCAGGAGTCCCGCCACATCCAGTGAGTCAGCCACATCCAGTGAGTCATCCCCCTCCGTGAGTCAGCCACCTCAGTGAGTCAGCCACCTCCAGTGAGTCAGTCCCTTCAGGGTCAGCCAATCCAGTGAGTCAGCCACCTCCAGTGAGTCAGCCACTCCAGTGAGTTCAGCCACCTCCAGTGAGTCAGCCACCTTCAGGAGTCAGCCACCTTCAGGGAGTCAGCACCTCGAGTGAGTCAGTCACCTTCAGGGAGTCAGCCACCTTCAGGGAGTCAGCACCTCCAGTGAGTCAGCCACTCCAGTGAGTAGCCACATCCAGTGGAGTCAGCCACATCAGTGAGTCGGCCACCTCCAGTGAGTCAGCCACCTCCAGTGAGTCAGCCACCTCCAGTGAGTCAGTCACCTTCAGGGAGTCAGCCACCTCCAGGGAGTCAGCCACCTCCAGGGAGTCAGCCACCTCCAGTGAGTCAGCCACCTCCAGTGAGTCAGCCACCTCCAGGGAACCAGCCTTATCTTCTAGAAATCCATCTCAAGAGGATGGTAGAGACACATTGGTAAGTCGTTCTTCTGGGGTTTTTGAGGATTCATTCATTTTTTCTGACAATAGACGCCACTCATCACGCTCCTATGCAAAGGCGAGAAGGCGCTATCAGGCTTCACCAATGGATAGGAGCCTGATGAGGTTAGTTGAGTTTAGATCGCCACCAAATTTGTGGGACCTAATTCATATAGCAGACGCTGCCCTTATTTATTCAAACACCTTCCAAACAGGCTATTTACTAATGGAATTCATCCATCTATCATCACGAAACAACGTCCAGAATAAACTTCAAGTAAGAACATGTCCTATACACCTTCTCCGCTTAGCTACGACCATACTGTGGCATTATCGTAAATATGGACACTCAGGCAGTCATTTAAATAAAATAAATAAGAAACTTGTAGGAATAAAGAATTGGAAGTAATACGGATCAACTCATGTATACACGAGGAAATTTTTGGAATATCTTAAAATCGGCTCTTAAAACAAATAGTAGTGAGTAAGAATAGATAAGTGAAGAATTGGAATTAATAAAGAAAGACAAGACCGAATAAAGAGTGAGGATTTAGTTGGAATAAAAAATTATAGTGTCGGGATTATTAAGAAATTTTTCGGAATAGTTTAGGATTATTAAGTCAGAAAAATAAAATATAGTTTGAATTAATTGGAATTAATAATGAACTCATCGATTCATTATGGGGCGAATAAAAATAAATAAAGAACTTGTAGGAATAAATAGTATGGAGAAATTTGGCATACATAAATTATAACAAGGCGCGATAAATAGCGAAGATTGAGACAAAATAAATATTGAGTCAGAATGATTTAGAAACAATTCAGAATAAATAAGATTGTTTTATTATTAAAAATTGTAATCAAAATTAAAAAGTATAAAGTTACAACTAATAAAGGCTCATCAGAATAAATAAGAAATGACACAGACTAAAAAATAACTAGTCACAATAAATAAGTTAAAATTCAAAATGAATAAGGAATAAGTCAGAAAAAATAAGGAACAAATATTACAGAGGAAGCGGTCAGAATAGATACTGAATGAGTCGAATTTAAAAAGAAATGAGTCAGAATATTTAAAAGGGAATGATTTTGAATAAATAAGGGATGAGTCTATGTATGTATATATATATATTGTATAAAAAACTTGTCTTGATAAATTAGACATGAGTTGGGATATTTTTAAGAAGAATGTTTGAGAATAGATAAATAATAACAAAGAAAGTAATAAAAGAGTGAGAAACAATATTATCATCATCATCATCATCATCATAAGGAACTGTTTCCAGACTGTGGCCGGTTCTGTTTAGTAAAATGCCTCATCTCCCTCCTGTACTCTCTTCTACTCTGCTCCTCTCACTTGTTGCTGACTGTTCCTTCCATATTTTTCTTGGTCTCTTCCCTACATACTTCATATTCAATAATCTTCTTGGAATCCTCTCCCTTACCATCCTAATTACATGTCCATACCATCTCATCCTAGCTTCCTCTACTATCTCATGTACATGAAATACTAATTAATATTGTATGAGTCAATATATCCCATTCACTGTAAGAATTACTCTCTTAAAGGTCTCTTTTCTTACCAATATTCTACTATATAATAGATTTCTGCTAGGGAAAAAGGCCTTTCAGAATACAATTCCTACGCTGAACAGACTTTATCTATATATACAATGAGTAGGAATTTTGAAAATAAGGTACAATTGCGAATAAACAAGCAGAAAATAGTTTGAGTAAATAATTAGGAATGAGTCAAAATATCAAAAAGAACGAATCGGTATGAATAGTGAGATAGTCAGAATAAATATTCAAACAGTCAGAACAAATAACAAGAAGGAATGATTTGGAATAAGTAAGAGAAGAGTCAGAACAAGTGAGGGTGTTCGATTCGGAATCGATAAGAAACGAATCAGAATAAATAAGGTTTGAGTCGAAGTAAATAAATAAATATATTTTACGAACAAATATGAAATAATAGTATTAAGGAAAGAACTAGTCCGAATAAATAAGTTCTCCCCTTTCTAAGAGCTTACAATTTATTATGTACAACACTGCCTAGATATCCAATTAAATAAAAGATAAAGCCATTTTCAAGATAATTTGAATAAAGCAATAACAGTCATATGGACTAGCATGAACCCATTTTGCTTTGAAAAACAAGAACACATGTTGTTCATCATGTAAAACACTCCTCTGATATACATATACATTTTAAACAAAATCATAGCAAATTTGGAGGAACATTCACTTTTTTAAATATGTCATTAGTAAACCATCCTTAACAAATTTTCTCCTTAAAAATAGGAATACAGTATTATTTGTCATGTCAAATACACTGCAGACATTAATTTCAAAGCAATTTGTTTGAGCAAATAATTTCCAAATTTTAAAAACAGTATTTAATAAACAACCCTAACTTTAAAGGCTAGATTTAAAATATAAAAGATGGTTGACGGTAATACCCATTAACGCCAAGATATCAAAATTGATAAAAATTCGTCAAACTATTTTGGTTGTGGCACCAATTAAATACAGACACAGCGGGGTACAGACAGAATTATGCAGATAAATATTTTTGGGATCAGAGGTAAATAAAATGAAATATTCATCATAATGTCAAGGTCGAATTTTTAAACTCTTACAATATTTTATCTTTCCATGACAAAGTAATGATTAAATATAGAAGAAGTCAACACCTTTCAATAATTAAATACCTATACATGAAAGGCAAAGTTTGGGGAAAGAGCGATCATAACTATTCAAATGAGCCTGATCTCTTTTGTTGTCAAATATATTCAAAATTCTACCTCGGCTTGGGTTTGTTTCCCATGCCATTTTCTCATTATTCAATTTATTCAATTAAAGATGTATATGTTAAAAAAAAGTGTTTTGTAAACAAAACTATTATAAAAATATTTTTATCTCAAAAGTATACATTTGCGAATACAATATTGTTAGTACAATCACCATTGACATTATTAATATTATTATTATTATTCGCTCCAGTGAGCATATGGTCAAGAACATAAGTCTTCTTTGCCGGTGATAAGAAATTCAAAGTTTTTAATCCTGCTGAGTGTATTGAGGTTCGTTTTTTTTTCAAAATCGTTGTCATCTCTTCCCCTCCAAAAATGCTTGTACATTAACTCTACATTTTACCTATACCATTCCTAGAACAATACCATAATTAGTACCCACTTATATGTATAAGTGTGCAGAGAAAGGCACTTATTGTGGTGACATAAGCATACAGGACAGAATTAGATGATGCTGTTGTGGTACTGGGAGGAGTCATCCCGGTTGACATTTGGATACAGAAGGGAGTTTTAAGAAGATCTGATTAATTGATAGGTGCTAATGAGAAGTTTTAAAACAATGCTAATATGAGAGACTGAGTAACCTCAAAGGAAGAGAATCTTTTGAGTATTTCCCATCTTTTTAAATGAGAGTATAAAAGTATGAAATGATTAGCAATCATTACGCTACACACCTACAGAATGGCCATGGAAATTTATCTTGAAAATTATCTGGGTTTAATCTGTGTTAGGAACAAAACTGTGGACAATGTTGTTGCAGAACCGTTTGCCACATCATGTACGAAAGTGAGAATTAAGAAGTACTACGGATCGTGTTAGTGAGGTAAATGCGTGATCGTGGTCTGGTGTGTGAAGGAAAAGGGTGGTGAACTCACTTGATATTTTCAAAGCGTTTTTGAAGACATCTACAAGGATTTGGAAAAGAAGAGATAAAGAAGAAGACTTGGGAATGGTGTGATACAGCAGATGGAGAAACAGAAGAATAGAAGAATTTGACTACTGAATGAGAGATAAAGTGAGAAAGAGATTGCCTTGGAATGGTGAAGATCTGATAGGGTGGATGAAATTTGAAATATTTAAGTAGGGTGAAGAAAAGATGGCGGATTTGAAATCATAACATGATAAAAGAGAATAGTTTAAATGATAGAATGAAGTTAGACCTAATAATGGTTATGGATGAAGGGGACATTCTTTTAGGGATGAGAGAATTTGTACCTTAAAATTATGAGTAAAGGTTAGAAGTCCCTTATTCAAGATGAAGACAAGCAGGACTAGCAGCTAAAAGCAGTAGGCTTGATGCGCTAGGGGTATGGAGGAGGGCCTGCGGCCTATGGGCCTAAAACATTTATTGGCGTTGTGCACAAGAATAACAGACTATCACTCTCCTGTGTGTTGACATTAGATAATTCAGGTGGTAGTGCAGAGTGAGTGGATGGCCAGCTTGGCTATAATTTGGTAAGGTAGACATAAATACCCAGTATTTAAAAAAAGTTTTATTAGTTCGCTCCAAATTCACCCTTTTAGAAGAGAGTTGGTATAAAGTATGGTGTTTAGACTTAATCTTCTGCTTACGGTATTTTCCTTTTGGTTTTTTTTGACTTGAAAATGAATGTTATCATTGAACTTTAAAATTTAAATTATTGGTTTCTTTACCTTTAGTATCGTTATTGTTTTATATTTGTATTTTTTAAACTAAAGGGCTATTCCATGACAATTGATGCAATGAAAATACCGGTATACTTAAATATTCTTATGAAATTTTCCTTAGTTGTTATTCCTCCAATTATAGTAAATTATAATTTTCTCTTGGGTTGAAAATTTTCTTTATTAAAGAAAAATAGCATTTTAAAGCTTTGCCGACTATCATGTTTAATTAATCTTCTTCATTTGGAAATAATTTTGGTATGAAATAGAAACCAATTTGAAGCGTTTCTTTTAGGCTTTAAAATTACATATCACATGGTCACATGGATTTTTTAAAAGTTCAGGGTTTACCATGATATAATTTTAATTTCAATTTCTTGAAATATTAATATCTCAAAATATTGATACAAATGCACTTGTTCACTAATTTATTAATGGTATGCATGCCTAATTTCACTATGGGATCACATTCAAATTTATTTTTAATAAAATTGGGGTCACCAAAAAATACATCGACAAAATTTCTCATCACAAACTCACCAAAATGAATTGGTGCTCAATGGCCTGGATTTTATTTACAAATAAATAATTTTGTATTAAAAACTCACAAGAATATATATTTTTCTCTTTTATATGGTATTTAACATGCTAAGATTTTATATATATATGTATTAAATCTTAGCATGTTGCGTTGTGTAAAGACTACAAAAATAAAGGATATTGAGCATGACCATCGTTGTGGAACATCATTCTCGGGTGACATAAACGTGATAGGACCAGAACATAAAACTGCAAACAATCCTCAAGCGTCCTTGAGGAAAAGTTCATTTAAGTAAGTCCTCCCTCTTTGCTTTCATTTGCAATGAATGGGAAAAGGATAAATACATATGTCCTTTGGGTGAAAGTTTACTATATACTGGTACTGAAGACACATTCTATCAATATAGTTCACTAAACAATGTCATAATCTGCAGACAAATTCCCGAACCAAAGTTTCATCATCAAGAAGTAAACACGGTTTATATACATTACAAATGTTGCAGAAGAACTTGGTGATGGTCTGGCTACTGCTTTACCTGGCCTCCACCGATTTACTGGATCAGATTTTACAACGGCTTTCCCAAGACAAGTAAAGGTTAAATCTTTCAGGATAATGCATCATATGAGACTTTTTAGCCAGTTTAGGAGATATAGTGGATCTTGAAAATGACTTATTCACTGGCGCCGAGCAATGTGTTTGTTCCCTGTATGGGCAATCTTTTTGCATGTCAGTAACACAACAAGATGATACAGTCTATTCAAAATAAGATGTGTGTGTATTGGGCTTTTTATTTTGGTTGATCTACAGGCATGCATGTAAGGGTGAGAATACCCATTTTTGAAGTTTGTCTTAGAAAAAGCAGCATAAACTTACATGTTACATAGAACGTTGACACAGCAAACTTTTGTTTTCATTAAATTATCTTCAATTAAAAAGCTGCTATTAATTAATAAGAAGTTGGAGCCGATGTAATGCCTCGATGTATAATGACATGCTGGCCATATTGATGACGTCATATTTCTTAACCCCACTACTGATTTTTATTAAGAGACTCATATTTTGATACACAAGTGGTAGATTCTCCAAAAATCACAATCCCGTTTTCGGCAATCAAGGGTGAATAAAACCCGTATTATCTCTTGGACTAAAAGTAATTTAGAGCTTTGTGTGTTAGACCACGAATACACTGACGTAGATTCAGCTAGATCCCATTAACAATAAAAACTCATGTGAATAGGGTATAGTACAGCATTGTGCGTTGTGTAAAGTTCAAGAACCGCTTAATATTGTAGCTATTTGCAGCTATTTTAAGTTTGAGTCAAATCATTCTCACATAAATGTATTAAATATGTCATATCTATAGTTGGGCCAGATGAAAACGCTCATATGTGCAGAAATTAATGCAAACTCTGTGTTATGACATAGTGTTAACACGGATCCAAGGGGCGATTTAGTTAATGGTTTCATCTTTTCAAATGAACTATTGGTGCTAATAAAGATGTCCATTTGATAACCTACAAAAATACCTTAGGTCATAAGTCAAATATAGATATCACCATAACTACCAAAGAATCGAATGAGAGCATTACAGCATGGCAGATTACTGATGATATTGTCACCTCAGATCATAATTGGATTGGTTTAAAACTTGAATGTGGTGTTCGGTATTGTTGGAACAATACAATTCTAGGTTGAGACATCCTATGGACATTTCTAGTTTCTCTGGGTCATAAAATGGCGAACCTAATGAAAATGGAAGGTAGGCTTGACGAGAGAGCCCAGAAGTTAAATAACTCGATCTGGTGTAGAAAAGAGAATGTGTGTTGGACACATTTAAGATTTTAAAAGCATTTTTAATTACATGTGAAAGGATTAGGAATAGACGAGCGAAAGAAGGATCAGATCCATAATGTCATGATACATCTGATGGAGAAGCGGGGGACTAGAAGAATTAAACTAATGAATGTGAGATAAAGTGGGGATAAGATTGTCTTAGAATGGTGAATATCTTATAAAATAGAAGAAATTTAAGATCTTGAATGAGGGTGAAGAAATGTAGAAGATTAATAGGATGAACGCGTAGGGGCTAGAAGTTCCTCACTCATGATGATTATAATGATGATGACAAGCAGGACTAGCCGCCAATAGCATTAGGCTTGATGTGCTAGGGGTATGGAGGAGGGCCTGCGGCCTATGGGCCTAAAATATTCATGAGAGTTATATGCAAGAAGAACAAACTATCACTCTTTTTTGCGCCGACAGTGGTGGTTGGTAGTGTGCTGTGAGTGTATATGAGTGTATTGAAGTTCGTTTTTATCGAAATCGTTGCCATCTCTTCCCCTACAAGAATGCTCGTACATTTACTCTACATTTCCTAGAACAATGCCATAATTAATGCATATACAAATAAAACAAAAATAACTATACTAAAGGTAAATAAAAGAATAATTTAATTTTAAAGTTCAATGAGTAATAGGCGCCATCAGCGCATGTAAAGGTTAGTGATAGCCGCCATAACGACTAAGTGTTGGGTGGATATTTGTTATCTGTTAGTTAGATAAACCCATATTAGCTCACCAACGTCACCATAAGTTTTCTATAATTTTGGAATTTTGTATATTTTCCTCGTTTATGGGATGAAGAGAGGAAAGATGACTGGCAGGAAATAACTTTAAATATTATTATGTGGAACATTGACATTTATGCTGAGGTTGTATTGAGAAGTTATTCATTGTTGTTTCGGCTTAACCAAGTTTGTTATTAGCGAGGCTAATTGCTTGTACGTCCTGCGCCCTCCTTATGAGGCCATGACGCGAGATTGTATATATTGTATACCTTATCTTTCCCTGAGATTATTGATCTCAATAAAATTGTTGTCCATATCTTTTTGAATCTTAATAAACATCTCTTGACTATAATGTTTGTACTTACCTTGTATACGTTCATCCTTATGTAAGATACTGCTATCTAAAACATGTTGTCTAATAATCAAACCAGAGGTGTAGTTACGATCTTGGTTGATGGCATATATTATTACTGGTGACCATGGGGACGAGTCCTGCAATAGTTCTTATTGCGTGTGCTGAGTATCAGTTAGGTTTTGCCCAGTTTTTCTTTGCTCTTTTTACTCACCCAGCACATTCTAACTTTTTTGCTGACTTATATTTATTATTGTTATGTTTGTTTTTTATTTGAACACGCCTAGTTAGGCGTAACGGTTCATATGGGGTTGCAACACTCCCTCTTTCCCCACGCCAAAAAATATTGGCCAAAGAACTAGGATGTTTACAACCCAGGACCTGCTGAATACTTACCGCAATAAAAGACTTTCCAAACTATTAAACAATTATTCTAGAATCAAGATCACCATGATTATTTACCAATTTAGTATAGTTCAAGTAAAATAAAATAAAATAAATGCAGATAATATTTGATTATTTGTAAAATATTAGTATAAATAATAAGCTTTAAATTATGCACTAATTAAATACATACTTGATTATGTTTATTCATTCTAGGCACATGTATCATCTTTATTTGGGAAGCATATTTACTACCCTTTTAGAATATACACTGGTGAAGAAGCGGGTGTTAGAATGGGGGAGGAAGGGCTAATTTTACCATAGTAGATAGGATGTGTTTTGTTTTTAGTATGGAATATTGATGGAGTTTCAACTTTGTTCTTTTAGTTATTACTTAGAAGTTTATAAATGGATCTCTAAAGTAAGCAGTGTAATTTCACAAATTCAAAATTAGTTATCAGAAAAAGATAAAATAAAATTTATTTTCATATAAATGTCTTAACTTTAAGTCAATGTAGTAGCAATAGAGTAATAGACCTAATAAGACAAAATCTCCCCTTTGTTACTGTTATCACAGTTTACGGATCTGAACAGATCTGGAGCATAGTTAGTATTTAATAAATAGTTTTAGTCTCATAATTATTATTTCAACGTGAGTTGTACAATCCACCCTATTCCTCCCACCAAGTTCAGATGGACGATTGTACTACTACATTTTACTCTTTTTATGTAATTTTTATTTTATGTATTGCTACCTGTGAGTCCGACCTCATAGCTCAGTCGGTAGTTTCCCTTTCTATTGAGCTAAGGGTTCCGGGTATGGTTTCTGACATGGCCGAGAAAAATATCATTCGTAAAATTTAGATTTACCCTCTCGCGGTGATGAATTTATGGCTGAGGGGCTGATTGTTGTGTTTATTATAAATCTAAACTAGTTTATAAGTATTGTGCTTATATAAGCATTCGTTCCAGAAAGTGCAAGCTAAAGACCTCAAATTAACCAAAATGCTACCTGTGTGTACTTTTAATTACACTCTACCAATTGAATAGGATATATCACTCTTATTCAGTCAGGAGTGTATCATAACGCACTTGGGGAAAGTAGTATTCACATTTTGGTGTGTTTTGAGCATAGTTTTGGTGTACATTTATGAAGTCAGAATTTGAAGTAGGTTGTAAATATGGATTATTCAATTAAAAATTAAATAAGTCGTAAATAAAACGAGGGTATTTGGGAAGCGCTAAATCACCCAAGATATCATAAGAGTACGAAAAAATAATAAATGTTTGAAACCCATTATTCTAAACTAGAGGTATTATTGTTTAAATATTTCCAGGCGAGTTATCTTTTGACATTCTTGGCTGAGAGTCTTTGTTTCCCGAATCCTCCTTACAGCTCTTAGATTACAGCATAGCTGTTAATTTCTCAGAAGATGCCACTGATTTTTTTATATATATATTATTGGTTTTTAGCTCACAGGATGAATTGTCATAGCGCTAAGAAACACAAATAATGTGCTCAGTCCTCATAGACAGAATTGTCAGGTGCATAAACTTGGCCCCGCTCATCAAAGCACTAACGACCGGACCTAGTGCAATCGTTAGTGCTACGTTAGTGCTGGTCATTGAACACAAAAATTTCGTTAGTGCTACATTTTTGTGGAAGCTATAAGCCAAAATCTTAGGTTTTGTCGTTAGTGCTGCAACATAAGATGGTAGGCGGGGTCAGGTTGACGTCAACTTGACCCCGCCCAATGGTTTTGGCTTATAGCTTCCATAAAATGTAGCAATAACGAAATTTTTATATTCAATGACCAGCACTAACGATTGCACTAGGTCCGGTCGTTAGTGCTTTCATGGGCGGGGCCAAGTTTATGCACCTAGGATTGTCTCAGTGCTAGAGAACTCAACTGACGTGCACAGCTCTCAGGCGTTGTTTACTGATGCGCTAGTTTCGTGTTGAGCTAGACCTCCGAGGATGGGGAGATTAAGGTCTGAATCTCGGTTGGGTGGATTGGGGATAAATTTTCTTAAATGGTTTTTCATCTTCATATTCCTTCCACACACATTTGATTTGCATGGACAGAGTTTTTGATCTATTAAACAATGCATAAAAGCCAAAATAAGTTAATTGAAAAAAAATGGAAACATGGTATAATTTATGCTCCCTATTAATAAATGGTCCACCATTTTGTTTTTAACTTCGTCAATTATGCAACAATATAATATGTTTGATCCCGTCTTCAATAGTTGGGATCAGGTGTTGTTTTATGGACTTTCTAAGTTTCTTGTTTTAAATTAAAAATTTTATTTTTATTAACACCATGTCTTACTACATGTTAAGGCTATATGTCTTGTACTAATTACGCTAAAGGGCTGGGTATGAGAAAGAATGAATTTAGAGGAAGCGCACCCATATTTGTGTGGCGTGAGAGTGGAAAACCATTTAGGATAAAACCTCGCTCAAAGCACCCAACCGGAATCGAACCCCGATCTTCTCGTCTTCAGCAGGCCTCAAAGCAATATAAACTAAAAAATTAGTTTTTACAAAATATAAAAATTCACTTTGTGCCTCAGTATCACGAGTTTTCAAATATATCACATCATAAGTCTCGTTCTATTAGTGTATTAAAGTCAATATTTTATGGTGGCTATGGTTATATTCATGAATAACGCCTGCAAAGTCTGAAATTAATATATTTTACATGAGATTAAAAACAACTTTTATAACTCTTGAAACATTTAAAATAAAACATTAAAAAGTTGTCTGAATCGAAACTTTTTTCTTTTGATTTTACATGGATATATTATCTGAAATTAATTATAAAATAGTTCAAATTTTTTTTTTTTTAGAATAACTACGGATCAATAATTGCACCTTCCATTTATGTTTGGTGGCTTTTTGAAGTTGAAGAGTGGGAAACACAATTTACACTTTGTCCGGGCCTAAAGAGTACAGAATTATAAGACAGTTTTGTAGGGTTGAAAATTGAAGAGTTGTGTGAGCTCATTAAAATAAAATCATAACATAGAACTTAACATAAAAAACATAAAAATTAATATAATTGACTATAAGCACAACGTTTAGTCAATTTTACATTCATATGTTAGTAAATTTAATTCGTTGGTTTATTCAAAAGAGTGAATTTTTTTGAAATTTCCAAGACTATGTTAAATATTTGAAAATATATTTTCATGTTAAAAACAATCCTTTATGATACCATAATATACTTTCGATTGAACAACAATAGTTGTTGGTCAGTTTATTAGAGTTATACTTTCATTACACTTTATCACCGCTAATAATCGGGTTGAGGTTTGATTCTTGGCTGAATTTGTGGTCTTGAGTCAACATCTTATCACAGTCTGTAGCGCTTGTGCCAGATTAGCTTGGGGTCCTTGTTTCAATTCCCGGCTTGATCGAATATTTATTGTTGGTAAATTGTTGGATGGGGGACTGGATGTTGGGTTTTTCATAGTATTAGGCTATTTTGAAGTCGTCTGATAATGTAATCAAGTTGTTCGAACAAAGCACTTAGAACATCCTATAATAATAAAAACAACAAAAATTGGAGTTTATTTTATCATGTAATTCTTTCATAGTTCGAGGAGAACGCCATTTAACTTACCCTGAAAGGTAGAAGTCTGACCTTGAACTACACTGGGCCCATATCTTTTTAACTGCGACATGGTGTAGCCATGCAAGGTAAGCTACGTCCTTTCGTAAACAAGGGGTACTTAAAAGAAAAATACTGTTTTATAATTAAAAATGTATTTTTGGAACATTTAATTAATATCAAATAAAACTAAGGAAATGTTATGGTGGGATAATTCTGGACTTGATTAAAATATGTTCTATATTTTCGGATCATCTCTAGATTACCTAGGCAGCAATCCGGAGGTAATTTTCATTGCATTTTTGCAACATGTTTACCATCCGTTCGGGCTATTCGAATATTTACACTGATGGGGAAGAAAGTAAGCAGGTGAAATTTAGAGGAAGTGTACTAGCATTTACATAGAGGGAAAGTCAAAAACCTTTAGGAATAAACAGAAAATACACCCCCATTACACTAGGCTGAGATTAAAGCCCTGAAAGACCCTTCGCCAGAGATACTGCCTATTGCCTTAAACATTCGTCCACCAACTTAGATATCACTGCAGTAGATGATGGGGATCATGCTCAACTTAATGTTCACGTAAATTAACGTTAACTTGAATTAAAAAGAGTGTGATCAGGATTCGCGTAACATAAAGTAAAAACTCTAGCAACACACAAACAAGGAGTTTGAACTTTTAAAAACATAGTATATAACTTTATTATATTTCAAATATTAATATTAGGATATTTTCTATATTATCTTTCGTTTATAATCCCGTTCTTGAGCAATTGGTTCGTAATGTATTAACTTGTCGGTTACTTGGTCCCTTCTTAACTGGACTCATCATGACGGTTTCTACCTGACTCTTTCTTGACTACCGCTTTTCTATCGACCACTTGTACCTCCTATACTTGAGTTTGTAGATCACTTGAAACTCCTATACCTCAGTTTGTCGACCGGTTGTACCTACTCGTGTCAACCACTTGTACCACCTAGCCTTCCAAATGCATGCAAACATTTTTTCGACCATTTCTCTTTTGTAACGAAGGAACCGTTTGATTGAACGAGGTACTTATAAACCTCCTCCAAATCACACCCTTACTTTCTTCTTTTAAATACTTTGTTTAAAATTTCCCTTAATTTGGATAAATCTGTGGGTAAATTTACCACTTTTAACTGTATTCTGTCCTGTACCTCGGTGTTGTAAACGTTATCGTGTTGCCTTTCTCATGGCTCTTCCTTACTAAGTGACTAAGTTACTAAGCCAGGTTAAGGTTGTGATGTTCTTCCAATCTTGAAAGATGAAGGTTTTCCTCTAATTTGGGATAGAAGTGTGACACTACGTCAGTAATCTTCACGTCCCCTTCCTCTAGATTTACTGTACTATCACATCTGCCTCTTTCACTAATTGTTGTCACAAGTTGGCCCTTGCCCACTTTTTCATCTTGTTTCAATTGTTCCTTATCCTATCATAGTCTTTTTATCCAAAGTTTCCACACCATTTCTCCTATTTTCTTCATGTCTCTTTAATTTTTGGCTTTATCTGCCACAACGACTGATGATATTGTTTTAGACTTTTCGTACACACTTACTATTCCTGATATTACCAATACTGGTTCCTTATTTGGTATAGACACCATTTCTGATACAGACCAGAGACATACCATTGTCTTAGGCTATACCTACCAGAACATAAGAGTGTCTTAAGCTATTCACTACGCAGCTATAGCAGCGTATTAGGCTATACTCATTAGAGGCATAGCAGTGTCTTATTTTTTACTCACCAGAGACATAGCAGTGTCTTAGGATACACCCACATGATTTTAGTTATATTCTTTTTACTTGTATTAAGGAGAAATATGAACTGTATCATTTATGTAAAGGACTTTAATAAAACAGCAATTCAATTGATTGGTATACTTCTTAATTCAATTACACAAAATAAAATAAGAATATTCCAAAAAATTAATATATTCAAAAATAAATTGTATAAACAAGAAATCAATCAATTAAAACAGACAAAATAACATTCTTAAAAACAACATCAGAGATTGTTAAGAAAAAATTTAATTTTCATGAATGGTAGAACTAAAGCTTCAACAACAACCCATCACTTTAATAATCAATTATATAGTACAGCCCTTAAAAAATAATATTTTAGAAGGAATAATGAAACAATAACAATAAAAGATGATTGATAGAAAGTGAACTAAACCATTTGACTCGGATATCAAGTTCGTTATTAAGCCAAACAGTTATTATAATTTTGTGGAACTACGTACACTGGTTTCTGACCTCTGGTCTAAAGGAAGATGTTAGTAATGTTGAGTCTTGTACACTTGAAATAACATTACTGGATAAGTGATTGGTTTTAGTGTGCTATGTGTGCTGCTTTAATCTTTGTTAGTTTCGCAATTCATACCACGACCTGTGTATAATGAATGCTATTGGGAGGATGGCGATAATTAGAAGACAATTTATATAAAAACAATCAATATACCAGTCCGGATTTCTAGCTCGAAACGGCCCATCATCGGCAAACCAAGTTAAAGGATCTTATTGTCTTTTCTGCGTGACCATCGATATGTGCTACGATAATAATATAATCTATATTTTGGGTTTATATTGAAAAAAAGATAACTAGACGATTACAATACTGAGATCAAGACATCGAATCAAAAAATTATGTTAGTTTTAATATTACAATTTTAATAAATCCATACAAATTTAGATTTACTGTTAAAAATATTATATTTGATTTATTTATAGTTACGTGCTTGCAGGCCTATATCTATAAAATCATATTTTAACAATGTTATATGAAGTGTATTATTTAGAGCTAAAATAAATCTAATATATGGTTTAAAAACATCAACAATAATATTATTCTTACAATTGACCCAATAATGCATGTTCGTTTCCCCGGAAATGATTGAAAATAAACCATAACTTCGTTAGTGTATTTAGTTGACTACCTTGTACTAAGATTTTCTGATTAAAAACGTAATATTGTCAATATGAGCCTGAACAAAATATTTATTTTCTTACTCCTGGGATTGACAAATTCCAAGTGGTTTAAGGAACTGTCTAGATCTACCGGGAACAACATGATCGTCCACAAAAATGTCGAGGTTGTGAAACTAGGAGGTGGGACAGTTGCTTACTTTATATGTACCTAGCTATATGCGATTTGGTTCAATACATTTGAGAGAACGTGTATATTAATATCTACAGAGAAGCTGAAAATCATTATAATTAAATCACTGTCCGTATTGAAGGGGTCATTGTTCAATTAATTTAAATTAGATGAAAAATAGTACATGCACAATAATCGAGGCTGGGACTTTTATCTTAGTGCGCTAATGCTATACCATTTAGCTAACCGGGATTGGTCTATTGTTCAGAGTTCTTATTTGACTGGTAATATAACACTGAGTTTGTTATGTGCGTTTGTATTCATTAGCATTTAACGTTGAAATTAAAATCTTGTATTGCATACTTAGCTGCATAACAGTTCTCCCAAGAGTCAGATGACTCTGGTATGATCAATTGCATATTATTGGTCGCTCATATGTATCTGACTGTTTCACACGTCCATTACAGACTCAACCTTCAACTATAAGTGAATAACGAGCCGAAACATTGGATAAATCCTAGATAGCTCGGTGGAAGAGCCAAGGTTCCCAAAGCCAAATGTCTCGAGCTCAATTCCCATGTGCAGGTGTTTTTTTTAACAAATTTAAATTAGATATAATGTAGTATTATGGTTAGTAGAGGTTATTGAAAGCCACTATTAATACAATTTCTAAACTTACCGTAAATATCTTATGTCAGTACTATTTATATAGGAATAGCTTTATTTGTTTCAGAACATAATGACTGGCATGCTACTTGCAACTCATGGGAACACACTCTACCAATGGGAGTTAAAGGACTGTTCATTCAGCTAACTCATAATGTTACTCCACCCCAGCCAGGGGATACCCCAAACCGTGAGCCCTATGTGTCGGCATGCAAATATTTCTTCCCCAAAATGCCGGTGGAAGCACGGGCGAAGCTGCAGCTTTCCAGACTGTGGTCCCACGCAGAGTTGTCAAGTTGGAGAACCATGAGCCCTATATGCTAGCATACACACTCTTCTTCAAGAACCGTGAGGTCTAGGTGTATGATTATTAATAATGCTATTTATATATGTATTCTTATTACGATATTGATGTACCTCCCGCCAAATTGTCGTTCCTACATAACTTACACAACCAACGCAGTAATTATTACCAAAGTGGTTATTGTTCTCTCAATCAGCTCAGCATGTTTAACTATTAACCTCCATATTAATCTAAAAATGAAATTAAATTACTGGTCCGTACTTCACCAGTTGCATTTTATTTCACTTATAGCTTGCAGTACAAATTATCTCTAAAATATTAATTACAATAGTGATTTATATTTATAATACACTGATCTTGTACGCATGAAATTTCTCGAAAAGCAAATAACTACTTCTGACTATGATATGGTATCGTCTACAATCGTATGGTTAAACGTGTTACTGTCAAGTAACACTGTAGGTGATCTGGGTTTTATTCCGATCAGATAGGTGAGTTTTCTTCCCCTAAGTTATTTTTCACTCCACTTCATCACAAATGCGTGTACACTCAATTTAAAACTATGCCATCTTCATTCCTATTTTATTAGCGAACTTAATATATGCGTGTAATATAAAAGGATACCAAAAGCTTTTGAGGAGAAATAATGTTGAGACAAATTGCCAGTTTTATCCAATAAGTTTAAATACAGTTATGTGTCGACAATTTGGACTTAAAAAATCCAGATCGTTGATAGTCCATATTGCCAAGAAAAAAATTATTTATAAAAATAAACATAGTGGTAATAATATCCGAAACATGGCCGTCCAAAACGCACCTCAACCGCTGTTGGTAAAAATAATGAGACTTTTTTTTTCGTTGATAGATTTTTGCCTTAATGTGCGACTAAAGGAAGCGAAAGTATTTTTACAATTTATATAGAATTGAAGTTTCTTGGCAAAAGTAAATAAATTATTATTATTATTATTATTATTATTATTATTATTATTATTATTATTATTATTATTATTATTATTATTATTATTTATTATTATTAGCACCGCGTCTTACTACCGTTCGGGTTATACGCACTTACGCTAATGTGTAATGGTAGGGTGATTGTGAGATGAAATGAAGGACCTACAGTTTAACGTGGAATCCGAACCACGGTGGCGGCCTGGACCTCCACACATTCACAAGATGTCTTACAGAGGTGTAGGAAGGGTTTGGAAATCAAATAAATCTGTGCCGGGACCGAGGATTGAACCCCGGCTGCCAGCACAGAAGTCTGACACCTTACCCCAAGAGCACCTGGTCACAAAGTAAATAAAATATTTCTCCAGTAGCAACATAGAGTTTAGTTTTCTGCACATACTATTATCAAGAAATCTTGAATATCTGTCAAAACTTTTTCTCTTTATTTAAATGGTTTTGACAAAATTACAAGTCACCCCTGACAGATATTCAAGATCTGTTAATATTGGTGTATGTAGAAAACTAAACTCGATTTTGCTACTGGAGGAATATTTTATTTATTTTGATCAAGAAATTTCAATTTTATAAAAATTGTAAAAAAATACTGGCGCCCCCTTCTGCCACACCTTAAGATATTGCTTTAGGATTTGTGATATTTAGCAACACAAAACAATTTAAATTCTTAAATTAAATTAAGTAAAAATGTTTCTACTTTAACAATGAGTTTTCGTAAATATCCCGTCTATGCTTATTTTTTATTTTTATCAAATAAACAGACTGTATTTAATCTAGACTGGGTCACTCCGCAATTAGTCTGAATTATCAACTCTCTGTTGTATTTAAATTATTGTTGACTATACAATGAAGCTTCTTATTACAATTGTAGTTAATGAATGTCAAATCGAAGCCAATAGACTATAAATTAAACTAAATCCCTAGCACAACGTCCGTCGAAGGAATGTAAAGCCGTCGGTTTCATGTTTATTGTGGTATGTATAAGAACCCTGAAGGTATTAATATACCTTCTTGGTAAAATTGGTAAAATATTTCGCTATTACTCATAAAAATATAATCAGTCGTTTCAAAAATTGAAAGCTAATTACATCAAATAAATTAAACTGTTAAAGATAGAACTCAATTTGGCATTGGAAAACATTGTTTTACGTTGCTTGGAAACATTTGTAAACTACAGATATATGAAAATCTATTCTTCAGATAATTATCCATGAAGAAGATAGGAAATATCTCTGTTTTATGTGGTGGAATGATGCTGAGCATATCTATGATATCTTCAGACATGCAAGATGAGGTAAAATCAACACCTCTCTCTTCAGTTTTAGGAATGTTGTGGGATCGGCAAGATGATACGTTGCTTCTGAATGTGGACAGGTTGAATAGGTGTAATGTTGAGAAGCTACAAAAAGGAAAATTTTGTCTCTTGCGAAAAGAATTTTCGATTCTGTGACTCCAGTTTACATGCTTATATGGCAGTTGTTTTCATTTGATGTAAATCCAGAGATCATCACATAAGTGTGCAGTTATGTGAAGCCAGTTTGCGTGTAGGCCCCCTCAGAGAAATAACCATCCATAGATTAGAATTGTTATCAGCTACAATTGGTGAGAGGTTGCTAAAAGGTGTGCTGGAATCTACTTGTTTGAAGGTTCTTGATGTTTTTTAATTGTCAGACTCTTCTACAGTGCTGGCTTGGATTTGTAGGAATGATAATTGGTCTGTTTTTGTAAGAAATCGGGTGTATGAGATCAGGAACTTGACCGATCCCAGTCGTTCAATGAACCCAACTGATTTGCCATAACCTGGATGATCTATTTCTCAGTTGGTGGATTGTCGATTGTGGGAGGGCCCTGCCTGGTTACACGAATAACCAACTGTTGTCCTCTAACAGAACCTGTGTTAGAAGAAAAAGACATATCTGAATAAATGAAGAAAACTCAAGTGAATTCTCTTACTATAGTTGACAATCCTCGCTAAATCCTTTTGTGGAAGACGGTGTTCTCAGATTTAAAACAAGATTATTCCTTAGAGAAGATTTGAAGCTGTTAAGACCCCCTATGATTCTACCAGCGCACTCTGTTGTTGTTATCCTTCTCATCATGGAAGAGCATGTGAAACAACGTCAAAGTGGAGTGCTACTTCTTCATAATCTTCTAAGACGACGTTTTTGGATTATTGGTGGGAAGAGAACTGTGAGAAAAGTTATAACTCATTGTGTCGGATGCCGGATGCATGAGGGAAAACATGCGCAGGTGGCTCAAGCTCCTTTCCCCCTCAACCGAATAAGAGAAACATCTGTGTTTGAAGTAATAGGGGTTTACTTGGGGGTCCTCTTTTCTGAGAGATGAGTGTAAAGCATGGATTGTAGTTTTCACTTGTTCTGTCTACCAAGCAGTACATCTGGATTTGATTACTTCTCTCTCCGCAGAAGTTTTCCTTCAAGTTTTCTAGCGTTTTGTAGCTCGAAGAGGGCGCCCTTCTGTTATTTACTCTGACAATGACACTAACTTCACCAGTGCCAATAACGCTTTTCAAACACTTGATTGGGAAAAGATTTCTAAACATAGCTCGGTTGAACGTATCACTTGGAAATTTAACCCCCCTAGTGCTCCATGGTGGGGAGGCTTCTGGGAAAGGTTAATAAGAATATCAAAACAACTTTTGAAGCAAGTTTTTAAGCAAAGTTTTTCCTAACTTTCCAAGAAATGCTTACTCTTCTCTGTAGTATAGAAGCTGCCATTAACTCTAGACCACTGATATACTGACAGAAGATTGTGGCATTTAAGTCCTCTCACCAAGGCTTGTTATCTAGAAAAAATAAAGGAAATGGGAGTTCCAGAATATGATGTTTTGGATGTTAAAATTATGAACAGACGAAACCATCATTTTCTAAATCTAATATTGAATTGAAGAAGAGATTTCAGCTATAGTATCTGGGACTTTTTGCATGTAGTAAACGAAACAAGTAAACTACTTTGTTCAAGATTGGTGATATAGTCTTAGTTGGATCAGACGGTTCCAAAAGGATGGAATGGCCCCTGGGAAAAATTGTGAAGTTGTTTCCTAGATCTGATAGAATAAAAAGGCTCGCAAGAGTCGTGACTACTAAAGGTGTAATTCTGAGACCTATACAATGAATCTACCCACTAGTGGTTCCTGATGATAAATTTTGAACACTAAGGCTTAGTTAGCAGAGAATAAAGTAACTACTTCAAAAGATCCTTCTAGAAATGAAGAGCAGCCCTTAAAGACCACACGTTCTAGCAAAAGAGTCAACGTTCCCTCACGATGTACCGATTAGTTGAGAATATCCATCCTCAACGGAAGGAGGATGTTAGAGACAGAACTCAAGTTGGCATTAGAAAATATTTTTTTTTTACGTTGCTTGATGAATTTTGTAAACTAGATTAAGATTTTTACTGTTGAAAGTGGTAGATTGTTTACATTTAAAGTTTTGAGATTTAATGTTATATATTGTGATTTTCCTGTAATAAAAATAAATCATACTCATTTTTCCATATCAATTTTATACATAAAAAAAACTATTTATTTCCAGAGTTAATGTTCAATGATATTGTAATTTATAACTAAAATTGAAAAAAGTTATGGCTTTTTTTACTGGATGAGAGTGACAAAGTGCCTTAACATTAATTTGTTAATATTAAAAGTATAAAGCTAGTTTCTCACAAGTGATTATTTTGCACCAATTGCACGACAAAGCATCTTTAATGTATTATCATAGTTAATTACTTGAAATGAATCCTCTGACTTTTTGACACTTTACAATTTTAACTATGTTGTGAGATAGGAGCTAAATGCACCAAGCAATAAACACTTTTTTTAAATATTTCTTATATCAGTCCACTTGACTTGATTTATACATTGCTTGAAAAACCCACTTAGTAGCCAAATGGTCTAAGGCGTCATTCTTTTATTAGACTGGCCTGACAAAGATATGGAGATTTCCAATAGGTTCTACAGAGGGTGCTTATTCCTAATTGGTTTTCCACTCTTGTTTAACCCGAATGAGGATACACTACGTCTAAAATACTTCCTTCCATTGGAGTTATTATAGTCCAGCGAATTTATTGGCTCCCTTACGGATTATTGCCAAGCTAGCTGAATTTTGGTATGTGTTTTCATTTATTAGTCATAAATAATGTACCAAAAGTAACTTTCAATTTATTGTACAGAAAAATTATACAGCCCATAATAAGTTTAAAAATAAGTGTTAAATCAATATCATCCTATCTAATGGACCTATGACTTAAAGGGGGTCTATTAAAATATGTGGATTAGAAAAATTCCTATAAAAATGTTTCGATACGTCTCTCTCGTATATACAAATATTTCTACGTATTACGGCTTATAAAACCTATACACCTATATTAATACTTTACAACTGGTACTCTTTTCCACACCACCTTAGAGGTAGAGTAAGATTAGCATTATTTTCTCCTGAAGGACTAATCCACGATTTCATCACATTCTATGAATTATGCTCCTTCTTCTTCCTCCTGGTTTACTTCTTGTTTTGTTTTTGTCGTTCTTCTTAATACTGTACATCTGTTTCAACTCACTCCTAAGATTGGGAATACATATCTTTTGGTAAGAAATGTATGGGATGTCATCGTATTGATTTAATTATTCTACATTTATTTCTTCTTCCGGTCCATGAAAAGATTCTTCATCTAGTGTAGAATTGATGCAGGATTAACTAAGACAATTACAATATATTGCTGAATAATATACACCTTTTTTCTACAGCCATACTTTGGTTAACACGCTTTTGAAAAGTTGCATACAATCATATTCAAAAGGGAATACGGAGCAGGAGATTAGGATTTTATTTTTGGCTCCAAAAAATTACTTTTCATTAGCCATAGCCAATCTTCAGGATTTAACTTATTGACTAACAATGTTTGCACTTGATAATAAGCCCGATATAGATGTTGCTGAACTGAACTAGCTGACGGTGGAAGTAAAACTTTCTTTACAGGTTTGTTAATTCTAAATGACTTAGCAAATCACATGTGTCGATGAGTATCAATGGAAACTTCCTTAATTGGAGGATCATATAACGCTAAAAGTAAGCTTAGTACATTAGAAAAATATTTATTTCTTTTAACAAACTTCTTGCTTAAAAACTTCCGCCAAAACTTGTAAATACTCATGCTTTTTTAATATATTACAAGATTTTCTTTTTCCTCGTTAAAAAAGGCAGATGTTGTTTCACAACTATTTATTGCGTGTAAGAATAAAATATGATCTTTACTTCTTTCATATTGCCCAAAACTTCATGAAGAATATATTTTCCTCTTGACTTTCGTTTTACCTGTTTCAGAAAGAAAACTTCTTTCAATTTAGGCGTGCGAGCTATAAGAAGCACTAAAAGACTACATACTCTCCAAAAAAACCCCTGTTATATTTCTACACGACTGCTCGAATGCTGTTTCAGTAATCAAAAAGTCAGCATCGTCTTGAACTTATTTAACATGAAATTACTAGCTTCCAACTTTTCTGACAACATCGAGACTAGTCAGATTTTGTTGTGTGTGTTGGAAAGAATTTTACTTGATTCGTCGTAACATTTATAGTTTCATCGAAGAGAGCCTCAGTTAATACACGAAGTTTGGGGATCGATGTAGTCGTTTTGAAGCTATTTTTTTTCCTGTTTTCATTTATCCATTAAATACAACCATTGAACACAATTTAAACTGCACATAATTAATATATGCCACAAAACATATGATCTTAATTATTATCTTGATGCAATACAACATGATACAAAAGACATGGAGCCCAATTCATACTGTAGGCAGTCACGGAGTATTTCATCGTATTTTTAGTTATAAATTGTCGATAAATATTCACCATATTTCTGTGTCAACGTTTTTAATATCTTTCAACTAACTTTTTTTATTTTCTATGAACAAACATCACTGAAGTTTAAATACTAATATTCAATCCTTTATACGCTGCGACATTGATTTAGTTTGGTTATTTTAATTGTTTTGTTAACTGGCAACAGCTTTTTTTTTTTAGGAAAAAACCAACATTTAATGGACGCTTTGGTTTTCAGAATAGTAAAACTAGTTTGTTGCGATATATTAGTTCAATTTTATCTTATTTTTCTTCGTAGTTTTTACTGGGAGACATTTTGTTTTAAAGTTTGACTACTTATCATCAGAGCGAATATAAATTTAAACCTCAATAACTACCAGAGGTGAGAGATATTCATCTTTAATACTTAGATGTGATGACAGCAGATCTGTTGAGTCTTTTTATAAAGAAAAAAGAAAGAAGGAAGACTTATACATGTAAGAAACTTTCTATTTACTAGCACCTAGATCAGGCTACAATTACACCTTCATTCTCTGTTTTACTAAATAATTTTGTTCGGTATTTAAATACGTTCGTAAAGGACAGACACATCTTAATTCTTTAACCTTACTAACCACTAATTATTAATAGAGATAGGATCTCTTAACACTCAAGTTGTATAGTTATGATCAGTACTTACGTTATTGTTTAATTTAATGGTCAATCTAATGCACAGATTCTCATAAATACTCATAATAACTTACCTTGGAATATTATGCTGTTGTATTAGAATTAGAATTTATTTGGAATCAAATAGGTAGTGCATAATTATTTTCTGCGTCAGTAAATTAAAAATATGTGCACACTAATGAAGTTATAATTTTTGCCTGTACCATACAATATATTACATTGCTACATACTTTTGAACCGTAATTATAGTTTCATTCATTAGGAAATAGAATAGATGCTTACGTGGGTGTCGGGAGGGTGGGGAGGGTTCCTCAATGGTTTTCCACTCTCCCTCCACGCAAATGCGGGTTCACTTCCACTAATTCAACATTCCCAATTCCTAATCCATTAGCGTAATTAGTACTTAGGCGTATAACCCGAACGGGTAGTAAGACGTGGTGCTGAATAATAATTTAAAAAAAGGGCTGCACTACACAGTCACATGATCTGAACAGAAGCAAACTTGGCTAGTTCACGAGCAGACGTTAGAGCAGCGCTGCGTGTTAGGGTAGAGCTGAATGCTGGCCGGTAAAGTGAACGAGCCTTCCCTACAACTCTAGTAGCCTTAGTATAAGGAAGGACCCATCAAGATGACCAAATAAACCTTAAAATTTGAAATTTCTCAGTGAGTTGAGTAATTGCAGGAGGAAGGGGAGCTTGGAGGTCAACATTTTCAAAAACTAATATATTTAATTACTTCTCTGTATTGTAAAGAATTTAAATTTATTAATTAGGTACGGGAAATAATACAAATAGACATTTACATAATAATAATAATAATAATAATAATAATAATAATAATAATTATTATTATTATTATTATTATTATTTAATATTGCATTCTGAGAAATAGTGGTGATGGAGTATAATAGAGAAAAAAACTTTTTGAGATTAGGAAAAAAATAAAATTTTGACAGATAAATAAAGATAAATCAAATCCCAGATAGCCAAAATAACATTAGACTATACATTTCTCAAAATGGGTTGGGGAATAAGGGGTCCAAAATCTACAAAATTAATAGAAACTACTACATCTCAGTGCAGTGTCATTAAAAATTGAATTTTGGCATGCCCGTAAATGCACCACTCCAAATAACTAATAAGTCTGAGCATTTTAAAATGTAACTCCATGAAATCAAGGGAGGGGCGGGGGGAGTTATAAAAAACCATTTATCTATAGTTTAAAATCGAAATTTGGCTGGCAGGTATAAGAACAACTATAGATAAAGAAAGTATTCTTAAAACTATGTGTTTAAATGGGAGTTAGAGAAATTATGATTGGGGAGGAGAAGGGAAAATTTTCAAAAACCAATAGAAACAATTACTAACAGAACAATTTATTTGATAAGCTGAGGTGCTTAGTACTAGAGTGATTCTTTCAAATTAATTCATGTTTAGTTAGTAAATTTAAACTATTTCTTTTGGTGTTCATTTCAACAATGTCTGCGTAAGCGAGCAAATATTGATGCAAAGACTGCATTATATATATAAAATAGATTATATATATATTTATAAAATAGATTTTACTTCTTATAGGTAGTAGTTAATTTGTGGCTTCATCAACATACAAAGTTTTCAACTCATACGTGTCTGAAATTGTATTTTTGGTAGTTTAGATCAGGGTTTCTCAAACAGCGAGGCGCGAAGGGATTTCAGATGAGGTGTGAACCAATTTCTCACTTCTTTCGACTTGCCTAAATTATGATTGACTAAAAAATTTATATTCTGTTTGGCCTATGAAGCAATAAAATTAATTAATATCTTACAAAACCTTACTATTTTTATAAACTTCTACAAAGCTCTTATCAGAAAATAATTAAATCAATTAAATAATAAATGTCTCATTTTTGTATTTTAACGTAAACAAGTTATTTTATTCTAAGAATAAGAGTCTTAACAATTAATTTTATGTTCATATAAGGCTCAAGAGTATAGAGTTTGAGAAATCCTGGTTTAGATAATTTGCTAAAATAAGATAATTTACCCAACTAAAATGTGAGCGAAGCCGTGGGCAAACTCGAGTAAGTTAATATGATTATAAAAAAATGAATGATTGATTAATTCATTTAGCAAAATTAATAAACAAATATACTTAGAAAGACTGATAAAATATACTTTGGCACTTAAAAAAAATATATTCAAAATTCAAAATAAAACAAAATTATTAAAATGGTGTAACCACATGTATGTGCTAATTATTAAAAAACGGTACGGGTACAAAACTTTTTATTTCTGGTACAAAACGGTACAAAAATTATTATTATTAGCACCACGTCTTACTACCCGTTCGGGTTATACGCACTTACGCTAATGTGTAGTGGTAGGGTGATTGTGAGATGAAATGAAGGACCTACAGTTTAACGTGGAATCCGAACCACGGTGGTGGCCTGGCACTCCCCACATTAACAAGATGGCTTGTCAAAAATTAGTACAAAACCTTGGCAATGTAAAAAGTTCAACATACAAAAGTGGTACTACAGGTTAATGGACGTGCTGCTATACCTTGGTAAGTAGTAAATTGAGAAAAGACTTATATATTTTGAAACGGTAGTATATACTATTTAACTAAACACTACACACCTCGCCATCTATTAGCATCACTACAAATCTTAACGAATGTTTCCGGAGACAGCAAAACATATTTTAATAAATGGTCTAAACATTAACTTTACAAAAAGTCGTTTGGCCTAAAAGGCATTTGGCCTAAAAGGCGTTTGGCCTAAAGTCATTTGGCCTAAAGTCATTTGGCCTAAAGGCATTTGGCCTAAAAGGCATTTGGCCTAAAAGGCATTTGGCCTAAAGGCATTTGGCCTAAAAGGCATTTGGCCTAAAGGCGTTTAGCCTACACTTTAGGCCAAATGCCTTTTAGGCCAAATGACGGGTACCCGTAACAAATACTAATCATTTCTTGATTTAAACAAACGAAATAATGTGATTAATAAAGATAAGATTGATAAGGAATATAAACGCCAATATTACACGTGACAATCTAATATAATATTATCCACGACAATTTGGGAGCCTCACATACGAGTATAAAATAATAAAAAGACAATAAATGAAATAATCACCCAAGATATTCTGCCATCTATTCAAGGTATTCCTTGTTAAATACACGTACTTTCTGTAGGAATATTACACAGGGTTACCTATTTATTATATTGATATTTTACAATTAAGTTGAGTAAGGTTAACTTAAACGGTACTTTCCTGGAAGCCTCAATTGCTAATACTTGGTCATCATTACATCATTACATGTAATCCTCTGGAAGAGTTGGCAGTTCAGGCGGTTCAAATCAGGATAAAAAAATACAAACGGATTCAGATATTATAATGAAGTTGGAGGACTTTTTGGAATGTGATCTCGATTAAAATTTAAGTTAATCAACGCTCACATTATAAATTACGAACATTATTCCAAACAATAAAATAAGATCAAGAAAAAGAAAACGACCTATACCAAATTTCCCAGTTACAATCATTTAATTTCCTAAAACATATATATAGTGTTTTGGCTCGACTGTTTGAGTGATTTACTCTCGTTATAAAATATTAACAATTTAAGCAACCATTCTAAATTCAAAACTATCTCCTTAGACGAAAACATAAAAATTACAGTTGAATATCTAGACAACGTAGAAATTTCTTTAACTTTTGACCAATTTTCGGAAATCAGTCCTAACTTAAGTGAAAATATCATATTCCTTACTATTTTAGCAGTGATAGTAAATCTCTATGCGATGTTATGGACTTTCCCAGAATTCTAAGTTATGAGAAATTAATACTGTAGGAAAAATATTTAAAATGTTGGATTGGAAAGCTGGATGATTTCGCTTGAACGAGATTTCGACAAGAAAGAAACAACATCTTGTACAGGAAGATTCTTCATGAGTATTGGGATATTGTTTCAGAATTGTAATATTTTGAAATAAATTTACAAGTGGAGAATCTTATTCAAAATAATAGTATATTTCATAATTCTTCTTCAAAATTACAAATTACAAATTAAAATTTTTCAAAATTTGCAAGTTAAAATAATACGTTCCTAAACTATGTAAGTGTTTGATTATATTTCGGAGAAAATCAACACAATTTTTTTACCAGTACCATCCTGTAAAGTACTGTTCTATAATTGCAATATTTTTTTTATAACATCTGTAACGATCTTACAAACGAGTACGAGTTCAACCAATTCAACGCCAAGTAATATGGGGCTACACTCACCACCTGCCTGTTGAACGAGCCCACCTTCCGCTCGCCTTGGACACGCACGCACTCGAGAAAACCCAACGGACACTGAGAGGTGGGCCGCTGCCTTCACTTCGACTGTGATTAAAGCCCCGCCCACCAAGAAGAAATCGTCGAACTTGACTTGAGCTGTTTCCGGTGCTCCTAAAATTAAATGCTATCAGCGCTATCTTTAAAACCCCAGAGCTGCCATTTTCTCCCACCTGAGCGCTGCTCGTTTCCTTTCGTTCATTTATTCCTTCCCTCATTTACCCCTCTCTGAGGTCAGAATCGACGCTCACAAATCGTATAAAAAGGACTGTATGCTTCTAATCTCTACTAACTATACCACAGGCTCATTAAGGTGAGGGTGTTGTCCGACGTCTCTTCTGGGATTACTTATTCTTTGAAATTCCTTTTGGCATTATTATGGGGGGGAACTGTTTTCTAAATTTACCGTTTAGGCTTAACTTCGAGAGATTTAACTTAGTTCATGACTAATGGGATTTAAGTGGCGTATCCACGGCTTGTCAAAATTTACTTAGATCCTTTTGATGCGTCTTAAGTGCTATCTTCACTCTTACCTTAATCGGTCATACTTGGGGTGCATTCAACCGGGGTGTAAAATAATCTTTATATGAAACTAAACTTTGGTACTTTATTATGCTTTATGTGTTAGGCGTAAACACGTTTTGGTGGCGTTATGTTAGCGCAGGTTAGACTGAAATTGTTATTGAGAGCAATCATTGGAGTTAAATAATGGGGACAGCCATTATGGCGTATCTGACGTTAACTTGGAATTTGGTTGTATTTCTGATTTTTAGGCTGAGAGCATGGCTCTGTATTTAAATTTAAATTATCAGGTTCTTTATGTAAATATTAAATAAGTAGGATTGTCGTCTCTCAGACACCATGTATTGTTGATGTGCCTCATAGGATTCTTCTAGCCGAAACATTAATAGAATTGGTCTTAAAATTGTATAGTAGGTTAGACTTGAGTTATAAATCTAGGATATACTGGCAAGCAGATGTTAAGGGTATTAAAATAACAACATATGAGGTTTAACCGTAGTTGTATGTATAGGTATTTGAACTTAGTAACGTATAGTGATATAAGGTTTACTAGTTTAGGGTTTGATAAAATGTAACTAAAGCTTCAGCTCATGAAATTTAATCATGTTTATATGTAGTTAAGCTCAGTTACGTAAGATAATGAAAGTGACGGCCTTGCGGTCTAATAGAGTTAACTTTATTTTGGGCTATCATGCTGAATTGTTACCTATAGCCAGTTAGGGCTTAACTCCATATTGATAATGAGTGGAGAGGTAAATGTATAGCATGTATGTGCTTAGGCTGCTAGGGTTAGTACGAGAACTTTACAAATTAGCATCTCGAAATATTGACATTATAGGCGAACCTCACCAATGAACTTGTAACCAGGTATCCACGGGTCGGATTTCTTGAATGGACCCTGAACTGAACTTTAACTCTAAATTTAATTTTGTAATCTCTGGGTCATATCTTTAATAGAGTAAATTCCTATGATGAATATTTTCAGCTATTTAGCTATACTTTGACATTGTACTATGTTTGTTATTTTTGATATAACTAATAAACTTGTCAACATTATTTTCTTGTATCTCTTCTGCTCTCCTGCACGCTCCATTTGTTTTAAATAGATGAGGGTGAAAGACGGTACACATCGTTTTACTACCCATTGGGTTTATACACTAATATATCTATCAATTTGTTTGTGTGCATGTTAAAACTTTTTTAGTATCATTACAAGAGTCTATAATGTAAACGAAGCTGCTGAGTCATAAAAGATAAGAGATCTGTGACCGCAATGACGTCAGATGAGAGATGAGATACAATAGCAATCATTAAATATTTAGATGTGACGCCTGAAGATTTGTTGAGTCTTTTTATCAAGAAAAAAATAAGTAAAATATACATGTAAGAAATTTCTATTTACTATCACATAATTTAGGACTACAATTACATCCTTATTCTTTATTTTATTAAGACATTTTGTTTGGTAGTTAAATAAGTAATAAAGAGAACAGACACATCTTAATTCATCTAACCTCGTTAACCTATAGTTATTAGTATTGAAGGGGATCTTAGAGAAGAAGGATATTAGGGTAGTGATATAGACCAAAGTCTACAGCCGTTAGAAGAAGGCCTAGGCTAATGATATTGGCAACAGTGTACAGCTGTTAGAGGTCGAGGGCATTAGAGTAGTGATATTTATATTATTCTACATCTGTGTGATGATGAGGAAATTAGTATTGAGATATGTACATTAAAAATTAATCTTCAAATATAAGATTATTTTTAATCACGTTTTGTTGGCATTTGTGTTATACGCATATGCAATAACAACGTTTATTTGTTAAGAATGAGGAAGGTTGAATTTAGAGGAAGTGTACACTCATTAACATTTTTTTTAAAGATAAAGGCCACTAGAAACTTCGATTCCTGTGATATTTAAAAAACATAAAAATCTCAAAAATTGATCTCGAGTACAATTATAATTATTGACTTCAAGTAACAATTTTAAGCAATTGGTAAAAAGAATTACAAAGACTTGTGAAGATAGGAGGATGAATTATATCAAAAACAAATTGTAATAATATAATTAATTTACACTGAAACTATTATCTTTGTTTATGTTGTTATATACATGACAAACAAAATATCATTTGCAATTTGCACCAAAACTTTACCAAATAAATTCTAAAATTCAATTTTAATGTTTTAACCCTAAATAAAATTGTACATATTTTTAGAGATTGGAAGGGAATTAATGATTATGTTACACCAGCTTCACCTAAAGCTTCAGGTCTGAGGAATAACAATGTTTTGTGTTATATTGTTCAGAGATTATTAAAATTGTTACTAAAATATTGTTTAACATTAGAAATGTGAATTTTAAAGCGAAATTAGAAGATAGTATACTAGAATTATATAAATAATCACTTAAATTAACACGCTTATAAATACCTTATTTATGATGACGAGTAATTGTTTAACATCCATATTGGTGGAAGGTATGTAAAATTTTGATTTATTATAACGTATGAAACTTTTTGTGGGCTTATCAACAATAAGTGGTAAGCTACCAATAGAATAAATAAAATAAAATAAAAAAATTGATAGATGTGATATTGTTGCCAGTATAGTATAGAGTTTAATTTATATGATGAGTAAATATAAATAGATATATTATTGTTATTTTATCAAAGGATGTGGAATAGAATTAATATTAGGCATATGAATCTACCGTATTAATCATTTTGATTGTGGTTCGAATAGGCTTGATTGGTTGGAATGAGGATTACTTATTAGTTTAATGTGTGGAGGTAATTTTATAATTTCTTAATAAGCGATTGATTTCCAAAATTAGTTTGCTCATTTATAATTTTGTTTTTGTTCAGAATGGCCGTTTGAATGTGTAGGTTTTCCGCATTTCCCATCATCCAATCTCAACTCTAAAAATCAAAAGTGTTATATAAAAATTGATGAATGAATATAAAGCTGTATACATTGAACTGACCGAAAGAGATCTTTCAATTTGACGTGCTGAAAACGTTATTGATTTTAAATACAATAGATGGAAATCCATTTTCAACAAACATATAAAAGTTTCCGGGCATCAATTAACACAATTTAATAACTGGGATAAAATTTTACAATCCTCTTCAAAATGTCTCAATATGACATTTCGGAAAACCTACACATCCAAACAGTATTTTTGACCAGCAACAACATTTTAATTGAACAAGAAATAACAAGTGTATTTAACTTTGATCATAGAAGAATATCCGACTACCTGCTTGCTCACGCCAACTGTCCTGCTTTATTAGCAGTCAAACACAAGTGAATATAAAATTTATTTTTAAAATATTCAAGGTTGTTATTCAAGTTTCGAATCAAATTGTCGGCCATTAAATATTCAAAATTATTCGAAATTCCTATAAGTTAGACATCTTTAATTATTATTAATTTATTCCCACAATTTAAAATATGTATAAAAAATATGTTGTAACAATAATATGGTCCATCTGATATATAAGTATAGTCATACGGCCCACCGGTTGCGGACCTCTAGTCTCGAGGAAGATGTTAGTAATATATAGTCTTTTACCCTTGAAATAACATTAATGGCTGAGTGATTGGTGGTATAGTGCTGCTTTAATCTTTGTTAGTTTTGTAATGAGTACCATGAATTGTGTATAATATAGACTATTATAAGGATGGAGACAGTTAGTAGACAATTTACGCAAAAAAACTCTCAAAACACCCTTCCAAATTTCGAGCTTAAAACGGTCCATCAGCAAACCAAGTTAAACGATCTTAACGTCTATTCTGCGTGACCACCGATATGTGCTACGATAATAATACACTCTATATTAAGGTTTAGATTAAATAAAAGATAAATAGACGATTATAATGTTGAGACGAAGATATTGAATTAAAAAATAATGTTGATTTTAATTTTATAATTTGACTAAATCCATACAAATCTAGGTATAATATCAAAATATTATATTTATTCATTTAGATTTACGTACTTATGATACTATATCTATAAAATCGTATTTTAACAATATTATATATGACGTGTATTATTTAGAGTTAATAAATCACATCTAGTTTACAAAATTCCAACAATAACATTATTCTTACAATCGACCCAATAATGTACGTTCGTTTCCACGGAAATGACTTAAACCATAACTTTATTGGTGTGATTCGTTGACTAGCATGTATTTAGATTCTTTTTTCAATATGAGCCTGACAAAAATATTTTCTTTCTTCCTTCTAGGCTTGTAAATTTCCAGGAGGTTCAAAGAACTGTCTATATCTGTCATGACCTGCATGTTCGGACACAAATATGTTGAGGTTGGGAAACTAGAAGGTGGGACAGTTGCTTACTTTATATGTACCTAGTTACATGCGATTTGGTTCAATACATTTGAGAAAACATGTATATTAATATCAACAGACAAACTGAACATCATTATAATTATGTTACTGTCTGTATTGAAGGGATCACAGTTCAATTATTTTAAATTAGATGAAAAATCATACATACACAGGAATCGAGGTTAGGAAATTTATCTTAGTAGACTAACACTATACCATTTATCTAAACGCATTTCGTCTCGTTTTCAGAGTAATTTTTCATTGATAATTTAATACTGAATACTGAGACTGAGTTCGTGATGTGCTTGGATATTCATTAGAGTTTCACGTTAAAATTTAAATCTTGTATTACATACTTAGCTGAACAACAGTCCTTCCAAATGTCGGATGACACAAGTATGATCGTTCGCAAATTATTGGGCGCTCATATGTAGCCAACGGTTCCACACGTCCATCACAGACTCAACATTCAACTATGAGTGAATAATGAGCCGAAACATCGGATGATTCCTATATAGCTTAGTAGTGGAGAATCGATGCTCTAAGCCAAATGTCTCGAGCACAATTCCCATGTTCAGGTGTATTGTTTAACTAATTTAAATTAGATATAATGTATTAAAAAGATTATTAAAGGTTATTGAAAATCACTCTTACTAAAATTTCAAAATTTACCTTAAATATTGTATGTCAGTACTATTCATTTCGGAATATTTATATTTTGTTTCAGCACATAATGACTGGACTGCTGCTTGCAGCTCATGGGCAGACGCTCTACTATTGGGAGTTAAAGCGCCGGGGATTCATCTACCTCAGAAGGTGACTCCACCCCAGCCAGGGGATACACCAAACCGTGAGACCTATGTGCCGATTAACACCTTCTTCTTTAAGAGCCCCCCCCCTGTGGGACGGGGCTTAGAATAGTCCCGCAGTAACCCCTGCCTATATCTTTCCTTTCACATCATTTTATTATTCCTTCGCTCCCACTCCTTTTTTTTCATTCTTCCCCCTTCACATTATCAATCCTTAAACTCTTTCTTCCCCTCCCCTCCCCTCCCGTTCAGGCCTGAACAGAGATTTTTGGCTCCTCCGTTGACGACCATCGCAGTGAACACGGCTCTCCTCGGTTTATTATTGGAAACCACTGCTTTGAGCTCCTTAATGAAAGTGCGCCGGTTGTAATACCTCAGTAGAATGTCCTTAGGTACGACAATAACCGGATACCCTACTTTGAGAAAAGATCGGTTTCGTTCATGAGGACCCGGACGTAAAATTGGCACTTTCCTACACCCACTTGCTGCGATAACCTCTCTCTCGGCGATGCTCTGTGCGAAGGTTGTCATGTCTAGCGTCGTATAGGGCCTCTAGTTGGGACAGTTAACAGGGCCATATATGGTAGTACCAACATGGGTCTCCCTGGGTATACGATCCGAGTACTGTGTAGGTTGACCCCAATCACGGCATGGCGGATAACATTGTCGCATCTGGCACCGTACTGCCAAACACTGCTGACAACTCACTGCCCGGTCCCTCTCAGAGCCTTAATATTGACAAGAGGTGGAAACGGGTAAGGTTGTCCAGCCCTATATTAGGAAAAATCCCGGAAGTGGTGAGGCCCCAGCCCCGCTTCCTGGTAATGTCTAGAGTAGAGGAATATGAAGACCTGAAACGTGTTAGTCCATTTATCCTCGAAAGAGTAATAAATGGAGCAGCGAAATCTGAAGTCTCAATAAGGAAACTGCGTGATGGCACCATCATGATTCAGACCACGAATGACACACAGTCTTCAAATATAATTGAGATCTTTGAAATACCGTTGAGCAATAAGTCTCATATACCGGTGAAGGTGGAGCCTCACAGGCTCCTCAATGTCTGCAAGGGAGTGGTCACTTGCTATGACCTCTACTTCGTGTGCATTGGGGATATCTGTGAGGAGCTCTCCCTCAGCATGTAACCGAAGTGTACCGCATTGTCACCAAAAAGAACGAACAAGAGAAAAATACATTAATGTATATTCTCACCTTTTAGACACCTTCCCTTCCAAAGGAGGTCAGAGCGGGTTTCAACGTGCTAAGGGTCCAGCCGTAGGTCCTTAACCCTAGGCGCTGTTTTCAGTGTCAGGAATTTGGGCATAAGAAGCTGCGATCCCGTGGTAAACCGACCTGTGCGGATTGTGGACAAGAGGCTCACGAAACACCATGTGAGTCTCCGAAGTTCTGCGTGAACTGCAACCGTCCAAACTCTGCCTGGTCTCGGGCCTGTCCGAAATGGAAGATAAAAAAAAAAGTCTTGGAGATTCAATCCGAAAAGAAGATCTCATATGCCCAGGCACGCAAGGAATACGCATCTAGTCAAGCTCCGGTATTCCAAATATCATACAGCCAGATTGTGAGTTAGAACATCAACTGTCCCAATCTCGCTAATACGCCATCGCGATCTGTGCCGTTGGTCTCTGCTCGAGAAAGCCGTATTGAAAACGCGCCAACTAAGGTTTCGCCGATATTTTCAATGGGAGCAAAACTGCCAACTAAGTCGTCTTCCCCACCCGTCCCACCGAGGACGCCTCCTCGGGGAATCCCCCCATGCCCTCCTAGGGGAATCCCCCTAAGCCCTCCTCGAGGAGCACCTCCGAGCCATCCTTGGAGAGCACCCCCGAGCCATCCTTGGAGACCCCCCCCGAGCTCTCCACGGGTAGCACCGCGGAGCCCTCCTCGGAGAGCACCCCCGAGCCCTCCTCGGGGAAATAAATTACGTGCGGCCGCTGTTTAGTCGCTCATTATTCAACTCTGAGCTTCCAGAGGCTGGGATGAGTAGTGAAACAGGTGAGGCCGTAAAGGCGAGTCCTACTGGTGCCTTGAAGAAGGACCAGCGAGAGACCACCGATAAAAATAACACCAAAAAAGCGTTGAAGGCCTTAACAAATCCTTCACCTAAGGGTCCTACAACCCAGTCTCCCAGGAGAGACTGGGAAAGGCAAGAGGACCTAAAAAGGTCCTCAACAAATTTTTATTCTTAAAGGATAGTGACATGGATTGCGAGGATAACTAAATTTTATATTAATAAATTATGTCGCTATTACAATGGAATTGTAGGGGTTTCTTTGCTCGTGTAGAGGAAATTAAAGAACTAATCTCTTCCCTGCATCCTCCCATCTTATGCTTGCAGGAGACCCACTTCCGCCCAACTGATAAACCAATGCTTCGTGGGTACGATATATATCGTACCGACAAGCCATTCTTTAATCGGGTTTGCGGAGGTATGGCTATACTTGCACGTAGCAATATATACCATAAGTTTATAAACATTATATCTGATCTCCAAGTGATTGCTGTCAGAGTCTCCCTCCCTTTGGAGGTAACAATATGTTGCATCTACCTTCCACTGGGAGAGCGTGTTCCTAAGAGGACTTTAGAAGCCCTCTTTATACAACTTCCCGCCCCCTATATCATCTTGGGGGATTTTAATGCGCATAATCTGGTTTGGGGGTCTAATTTTACAGACACCCGCGGGAGGATGGTAGAGGATATTCTTGTCTCGGAAAACCTGGTGTTAATGAACACCGGGACTCAGACATACTTCTCTACCGTTAATGGTGTATCCTCTGCCAGCGCGGATACCACAATGGGTGATAAAGCGGGCTGACTGGGATAGATTCCGTGAGCTCGCCGTATTTGGTGAATCCCAACACCCTGACATCGCTGTTATGTTAAGGCTGTGCGTTTTACTTCGACGGTCATCGTGGTGGCAGGTGATTCCATCCCTAAACCCTCGCCAAATCTGCGCCACCGTCCTATTCCTTGTTTGAACGAGGAGTGTCGGTTGGCTATTTCTGACCATCGAAGGGCCCTACACCCCTTTCATCGACGTCCCACTTTGTATAATCTGGAGTCATTCCGGTTTCTACGCACTCGAGCTCACCGTGTTATTTGAGGAAGCAGAAGAGAGTATTGGAGACAATTAATCTCTACCACTCCCACAACTAGGGTTTGGGACAATATTCGTAAATTAAGTAGTAGCAAAAATTCCATTAATAGTGTACCTGCCCTGATATCTAATGGTTCGCTTGTCTCCTCCCCTGTAGAGGTTGTCAATGTATTGGGCTCGATGTTCACCGCTATTTCTATCACTGCGAGCTACATTAACGAGTTCGTGGTGCATTAGCAGATCATCGAGCTTCTTATTGATTTAGGGCAAAGTCGGGGAGAGGATTATAGCTCCCCCTTTACTAAAGAAGAACTTATCTATGCCCTGTCCTAGGCAGGCAACACAGCTCCTGGCCCTGACGATATCCATTATGAAATGTTGCGCCAACTGCTCCCTGCTGGATGGGCGTTCCTCTTAGACCTCTACAACTGTGTTTGGGAATCTCATCAGTTCCCAACACTGTGGAGGCAAGCAACAATTATTTCTATACATAAAAGTGGCAAGGATAAAATAGAGCCAACTATGTATAGACCAATAACCTTAACTAGTGTTGTATTCAAAATATTAGAGAAAATGATCAATAAAAGATTTATATGGTATTTGGAATCCCGCAATCTACTATCTGATATGCAATGTAGCGTTCGTCGTTACCGATCCACAGTGGATCATCTTGATCACCTTGAGACAGCAGTTCGTGACGCTTTCCTCCATAAACAACACCTCTTGGCTGTCTTCTTTGATTTGTAGATGGCTTACGACACCACCAGGTGGTACGGCATTTTAAAAACCCTGTTTAATTGGGGGTTCCGGGGGAACCTCCCTATTTTTATATCTAATTTTATGTCAAATAGACACTTACAGGTAAGGTTAAACAACACCTTATTCTATGATTTTATTCAAGAAAATGGGGTGCCACAGGTTAGTATTTTAAGCTGTACGCTGTTCGCTATTGCGATAAATAGCATTGTAGACAACGTACGATTACCTGTTCGTTCATGCCTTTTCGTGGATGACTAAGAAATTTATTGCAGTTCATCAAATCTCCACAGAGCTGAACGGCAGATACAATTAGCTGTTAACAATCTGTGGATGTGGGCATCACGTAATGACTTTAACTTCTCAGCGGCCAAGACGACGGTCGTCCACTTCCATAGATTAAGTGGAATACAGCTAGCCCCAAATATTTTAATGAACCACATTATTCTACCAGTCTCGGAGAGGGTAAGGTTCTTGGGACTTTTATTTGATTTTAAACTAACTTGGATTCTCCACATCAAAGACATGAAAGCGAGGTGTATCAAATCATTGAATTTGCTCAAAGTGGTTAGCGGTCGGTTCTGGGGTGTTAATAGGGAAACCTTGATGTGCCTGTATAGGGCCCTGGTCAGATATAAACTAGATTACGGGAGTTTTGTTTATGGCTCAGCTAGACCCTCGGCGTTAAAGATGCTAAATAGTGTCCACCATGCTGGCATACCACTGGCTACTGATCCATTCGTCAGCCTCTGTGCCGACGTTGGTGAGCCCCCTCTTCATTACCGGCGGTCCCATCTTCTGGCATCTTACGTGTCAAAACTGCATTGCATGCCAGAGTATGTTGCCTACCGTCCTGTGTTTCACCCCCCTAACTATGTCTTGTATGAAACCAAAGCAAATGGCATAGTACAAGGCCGGTTGGGATCCGGATTCTATCGGTTTTCGACACGTGTGGGATAGTCCTTCCAAAGGTTATTCCCACATCACCAGGTCGAGTTTCTACGTGGAAGATACGCCTACCTCAATGCCATTTTGACCTTGCCAAGTTACCTAAAGCGACCACCCCACACTTTTTATACGAGATGACCATTAATGAGCTCCTCGCAAACCGCTTTCGGGGTTTTAAACGCGTCTAAACAAATGGCTCAAAGTGCGGTTCTTCAGTGGGATCCGACTTTGTTGTGGAAGGATCCAATTTTAAATTTGCTTTACCTGGTGAATCCAGTGTTTTTACGGCTGAACTCTATGCCATATTTAAATCGTTATGTTTTGTTTATCATAAGTGTCACCGTTCTGTCCTCATCTGCACGGATTCCATGAGTGCTCTGTTGGCATTGTCCACTCTCTACTCCTGGTATCCCCTCGTGCAGATGATACATGAACAAATTTTAAAAATTGATTCATTAAGCACCCGGCTGGCCTTTTGCTGGAATCCTGGTCACGCCGTTCTTTTAGGAAATGAACTGGTGGACCAGGCAGCCAAGGAGGCGAGTCTGTGTGACATGTTTTTAGATCTAAAGGGCTATGTTCGGCGTGGAGTCTTAAGCACCTGGCACGACCAGTGGGTTTCGACCCCTGCTCAGAACAAGTTGCGGTCCTTCAGAGACGGTGTGTCGCGGTGGCCCTCTTCTACACGAAAGTCTAGAAGAGAGGAGGTCATCGTGACAAGACTCCGGGTCGGACACACATCATTGACCCATGGGTTTTTAATGAGAGGGGACGCACCCCCAGTGTGTGAGTTTTGCGATGCTCCTCTGAGTGTGTATCACATTTTGATGGAGTGTCGTAAATATGTCCCTATACGCCTGGCTCTTGATTTTAAAGGCGACCTACGTTTTTTATTACGCGATAGTGTGGATGGAGTTGTTTGTTTACTCAGTTTTATACGCCAGGCGGATCTTTTTAATGCGATTTGAGTCACTCTTATAAAGTGACTCATTTGGATTTTTTCTCATATTGAGATATTTTTAACGATTTTAGTACACATTAACATGTTTGTTTTATCTTATATCTTTTTTTGTCACATATCTCAACCAACCTAAACAGTAATTACTACCAATGTGGTTATTGTTCACTCACTCAATGAAATAAACATGTTTTACTATTAACCTCCATATTAATTTGACAATGAAATGAAATTACTGTGCCGCACATAATATATTAAATATAAATTACAATGTTGAAATATATTTATAAAACACTGATCTTATACTCACGAAGTTTCTCGAAATACAAATAACTACATGTTAATACGATATAATATTGTCTACCATTGTCGAAAATCCGGTACGTCGATATTCAGTATTACCAAGAAATAATGAATTTACATAAAAAAAACAGGGTGGTATCTATATCAGAAAAATGGCCGTTAAAAACGCACGTAAAACTTTGTTGTGAAAGAATAATTGGAGACTTTTTTCTTTGTTAGATTTTATCCTTATTATATTCCTTCAGGATTTGTAATATTTAGGAACAAAAAACAATTTAAGTACTTTGTTTAAATTAAGACCCGCCTCAGTGGCGTAGTTGGCTAACGCGCTACTCGTGGTTTTTCCTAAATGGTTTTCCACGCTCCTTCCACGCAAATGTGGGTTCACTTCCTTTAATTCAACCTTCCCAATTTCTAGTCCATTAGCGTAATTAGTACTTAAAGCGTATAACCCGAACGGGTAGAAAGACGCGGTGGTAAAATAATAATAATAATAATAATAATAATAATAATAATAATAATAATAATAATAATTTAAATTAAGTGAAAATGTTTCTAACTTAAGAAAAACCATTTAGGAAAAACCACCCCAGTTCACCCGACCGAGATTCAAACATCGATCTCCCCGTCCTCACGACAAGCGCGTTAGCGAAGTACGCCACCGAGGTGGGTGGTACCGTGTTGATTGTGATATGTAGGCCCTATAAGAACACTGGAAGGTGTATGAAAATAACATTCCAGCAAAATTGGTAAAATTTTCTCTCTTACTCTTAAAAATTCCCATTTGTTGATATAATCAGTCGGTTCAAAAAATGAATGTTAATTACGACAAATAAATAAAACTATTTATTTCCAGAGAGAATGTCAACAATATTGTAGTTAAATAATAAAATTGAAATATATTTAGATAATTTTTATTAGATGATAGTGACAAATTGTCTTAGCATAAATTTGTTAGTATTAAAAGTGTAAAACTAATTTATTACAAGTTTTTTGCACCAATTGCACGACAAAGCATTTATAATGTATTAACATAGTTGATTACTAGAAATCAATCCTCTGATATTCTTTACAATATTTAATTATGTTGAAAGATAAGAGCTAAATGAGCCAAACAATAAACTCATATTATTTAATATTTCTTATATCAGTGCCATTTTACTTGATATATACATTGCTTGAACAACCTGCTTCAGTGGTCGAATGGTCTAAAGCGTCAGTCTTGTGTTAGACTGGCCTAACGAAGACGGGGAGATCAGTGCTAGAATTCCAATCGGTTCTACTGATGGTGTTTTTTCCTAATTGGTTTTCCACTCTTATTCAACCCAAATGAAGCTATACTACTTCTAAAAGGAATAATTCCTTTCATTAGAGTAATTATAGTCCAGTGATTTTATTGGTTTCTTTACGGATTCATTTCGAGCTAATTGAAATTTGGTATGTGTTTTCATGTGTTATAAATAATGTATCAAAAGTACCCGTCAATTAATTGTACAGAAAAATTCTCTAACCAATCATAAGTCTCATAAATATGTTTTAAGTAAATATCACCTTATCTTAGGTCCTGTGAATAAAAGGTCTCTATTCAATATGTGGATGAGAAGAATTCCTACAAAAATGTTTCGATACGTCTCTCTCGTATATACAATTATTTCTACATATTACGGCTTATAAAACCTATATACCTATACTATTACATTAATAATGCTACTCTTTTCCACACCAGCTTCGATGGTAGAGTACAAGTCACTTTATTCTCCCTACAGACCTAATCCACGATATCATCACATTCTATGAATTATGATTCTTCTTTTTCCTTCAAATTTAATTCTGGTTTGTTGTGTTACTTGTTCGAACTAACTTTCATTTCAATTTGTTCCCGAGGTTGAGAATACAAATCTTCTGGTAAATAATTCATGGGATGTCATCGTCTTGATTTAATACCTCTACACTTATTTCTTCTTGTGGTCCATCTAAAGAGTCTTCATCTAGTGTAGCATTGATGAAGGATTGACCACGACAATTACCATAAATTAATGAATAGTATTGTAAGATTTCTATAATATTGGTTGGACTACAATAGTTAAATTACATTTAGGCCCTTGGCTATGTTGCTGCGCACAATACAGGTAGGCACTGGCCTATTTCTACGAGACCTCTAGGTGACGTCAGAGTGGCATAGAGAAATAAAAGGAAATGCATATTTAATACATTTAGTGACGTTGTATATACTCTGAATTATTGGTTAGAAAAAAATGTGGAGAAGCTTTTACATTTATTATATTATAGCCTACAAATCTAAACTTTACCCACTTACAATTTACTCTAATAGGTGATGATGGTGATAGACAATAAATCATCCTAAAACAAACTGTTACTAAGCCTGAGCACTTTATGAACAAAAGTTCAAGTTCATTAAAGAATATAATTGACCAAGAAACCTTCAAGTTAACTATACGTCTTCTGAATTGACCTTTTGTGACTCCCAATTCACTCACAAACCCTCACATATTCCCTTGAATTCTTGTTCATCTGACGGTCGTTACTGTGACCATCTGTTGAGATAACTAACTGTCAGTTCGGCGGTCCCAGCACACGGATTTACACACAGTCCAAATCCAGCGATACAAATAACTCAAGAACACATACCTTTCCAGCGATAGTTTAGGTACCTCTAAACATGCGTCCAATCCTTATCAAGGACACTCTTGAGCTCCTTTAGATAGTTAGCTTTCAACACAAGCAATATTTTCCTTGCCACGCGATTAATTTTCGACCTCTAGCATTCACGAGCAATCTCCAGCCAAGCGTCTTTCTCAAGCTCATCTTATTTTTAAAAACAATACTTTTTGTCTGTATCTATCGCTGCCAACTAACAAACGCCAATTCTCCTAACTACATAACCACACAATTAATTTAATTAAGTATGCTATGAATTACATATATATACAAACTGGTCTAGTTATGAATAATTAGGATTGCTATTTTTACCAAGAGATACGAGTAAGCATTTACTCAGCTCAAGGAGTATTATGTGTGGATGGAAAGTTGGAAATCCTCTTATCAGCAAAATATATCATCCTTCCCTTCTGACTCAATTGGACTTTTTTTTTATTTCTATTATAAACATATATACATATTACCCAAAACCGAATAGATCAAAAAGATCTCCTGCCTGGGGTTGGAGGTTGGCGTAAGAAAAATAACTTACAGTATAAAAGTTTTTTACAGCCTCACGTTGGTCCAATTACTTTGGAACAGTTGCAGAATATTATACTCAAAAGTGACTCTGGAGCAGGAGGTTGTAATTTTCTATATTGCTCCAAATTTTTTACTTTTCATTAGCCATCCCCAGTGTTCAGGATTTAACTAATTGGCTATCGATGTGTGCACTTGATAATAAACCTGAAATAGGGCTCATTGAATTGCACTAACTGTTGGTGGAAGTAAGTCTAGAGTTACATGTTTGTTAATTCTTGTAGACTTAGCAAAGCACAAGTGTCGATGTGTATCAATGGAAACTTCCTTAACAGGACAACCATATAACCATAAGATGAAGCGTAGTACATTAAAAAATATTAATTATTTAGAACAAAATTCTGGTTTAAGAACTTCCACCAAAACTTGTAAATCCTCAAGAATTTCTAATATATATATATCAAGATTTGGATTTACCCTTGTTAAAAATGGCAGAAGCTGTTTCACATTTAGTAATTGCGTGTAAGAATAAAATATGAACTTTACTCCTCTAAAGTTCTGAAGAATATATTTTCCTTTCGAACTTCCTTTTACCTGGTTTCATAAAGAAAACTCTTTCTTTGCAAGCGTGCTAGCTATAAGAAGAACTAAAATACTACATAGTCTCAACAAAAAGTAAAGTTCTAGTTCAGTAATCAAAACGTCAGCATCATCTTGAGCTTATTTAGCAATAAAATTAATAGTTTTCAACTTGACAATATCGAGATTAATCAGATATTGTTGTGTGTGTTGACAAGAAATTTTTCTTTATTCGTCGTAACATTCATAATTTCATCGAATAAAGCCTCAGTTAATACATGAAGTTTGGAGGATCGATTTATTTTTTCCATATATTTTAAAGTATATTTGATTTAATTATATCCATCAAATACAGTAACTGAACCAAATTATAAATACACATAATTAATATATGTCGCATCAATGTGATCTAAAGTATCATCTTGATGCCATACAACACGATGAATAAGAAATCCTCCATCGATGACAAACGTAATATTAGTTTAAAGCTCCGAGACAAAGATGACTTTTAACTTTGCGAATTCCTATTTCATCAAAGATCGCCAAAAATATGAAGCCAATTAATACTGTAAGTGTTCACAGACTACTTCATCATATTTTTAGTGAAACATTGTAAATTATATTCATTATATTATATTTAATTGTTTTGTTGACATGACAACAGATTTTTTAGGAAGAAATAAGCAAATAGTGGACAGTCTTGTTTTCAGAATAGTAAAACTAAGTTGGTGCGACCTTCAAGTTTAATTGTATATAATTCTTCTTCGTAATTTCTACTAGGATCCATTATGGATTGAAGTTTGGATTACTTATCATCAGAGTGAATATACGAATATACATTTTGACTACACTGACTAGCAGATGTGAGAGATGCTCGTCTTCAAATATTTAGAACTCACACCTGCAGATTTTATGAGTCAATTTATCAATAAAAAAAGAATAAGAGAGAAGATATATATACATGTAAGAATTATATTTACTATCACCTAGCTCAGGACTGCCATTACACCTTCATTCTTGTTCTATTAATACATTTGTTCGGTAGTTGTATAAGTTAGGAAGAGGACAGATACATCTTATTCATCTAACCTCGTCAATCACTAATTATTAGTACTGATAGAGGACTTCAACTTTAAACTTGTAAAATTAAGCTCAGTACTTACGTTATTGTTCTAATTGAATAGTCATAAATAATGCACAAAATCTCATTATAATTATATGTAAACTTACTTTTGGGCTCTCTTACTGTTGTATTATAGTAGTAAATTATTTGGCGTTTAAAGGTAGCGCAAAAAAAATTCTGCTTCAGTAATCTAAAATATCTGCACACTAAAGAAGTGATAATTTTTGGGCTGTACCAACGCAATATATTACAATGCTATATACTTGTTGGTATCCTATCAAAATTTTTATTATCTAGCTCTTAAAACTAGTAACTTGGAGCACAGTGGTGATACTATAACAGGTAAGTCACCGTGGTAATTCCTTTTGTCTTGTCACCGTTAAACTAGAATAACAGAAATACCAACCTAAGCACCCCACCATAAATACCTTGAGAGGTGGAGTCTTACCCGTGTGTTCTACCGAGAGAGCGGCTCGCGAGGGAAAGAGGTTTTTTATTACAACATATTCTTTGATAGAGCAACAGAGGATCAATGCATACTATAGTTTCGTTAATTAGGGTTAGAATACAAGCTTACGTGGAGGTTCGGGGGAGCGGGGGTGTGAGGTGAAAAAAAAGAACTGAAATTTGGTGCAGTTGTCCAGAAAAGGTTCGCCAGTTCTTAGAATTTTATATCCATGCAATAGCAGATCGGGTGTAAATAAAGGAGAAATACATAATAGCGGTACCTTCAAAAAATATTGGTTGATGTCAGGTTTTAATTTCAGCTACTAAAGAAATATTTAACAGTAACATAACTAACCCGCCTTGGTGGCCACACGGTCTTACACGATACTCCCCTGATGGACTAGACTGCCAAGGACGGGGAGATCGGCGTTAGATCCCGGTCGGCTGCACTAAATCGGGTTTTTACTAAATGGTTTCCCACGTTATAAATATATTATACAAGAGTATAGGGTAACGACTAATTTAAGATTAACATCGAAAATGTTACAAAAGGAATGTATTTTTGAAAAAAGATGTATACAAAATTTTTGTAGTTAATTTTTTAATCCAAATATTTTAATAGAAACATTTTAATCATTTGACTAATAGATAAGCAGATATTATTTAAAATTATTCTTGACATTTATGATGTTCTGTAAATTTGTTCCCTTAAATAAATTGTTGGGGAATTTTGATATATTATTTAAACCTATTGAATGAAAATACATACCAAAATTTGGCTAGCTCGGGATTAATCCCTAACTTCCACTATTTTTTTGACTATAATGACTGGACTCTTAACATAATATATAGGCCTACGTGTAAACTGAACACGTACTAAGTCGTGGCGATAAAAAAACAACACTAAATTGATCACCTGAATACCTGTCCACTTGACCAGCCTTGGTTTGACAAGTGACCAATTAAAGAATTCGAGAAACACAGTAAATAGTATTACAAAAAAAAGTGTTTATAAAAATAAACACAGTGGTATCAATATCAGAACCATGAATGTCAAAAATGCACGTCAACCCTTTTTGTAACAAAATATTTGGATACTTTTTACTTGGTTACATTTTTGACTTAATATATTCCTTCAGGATTTGTGATATTTAGGAGCAAAAAAACAATTTAAGTTATTTGTTTAAATTAAATGAAAATGGTTTTACCTTAAAAATTTACTTTCTTAAGATTCCGTCTATGATTATTTTTTATTTTTGGTATAGAAAATAACTGTATTTATTCATGAGAGGGTCGATAACCAATTCCTCTGAATTATCGACAATCTGTTGTATTTACAATTTTGTTGAGGATTACAACGAAGGTTCTTCTTACCATCGTAGAATAATAAGTGTAAAACTAAGCCAATACACTATAAAATAAATCCCTAGTACAACTTCCTTCCGAGGGAAAGTTGATTGTGTTATGTATAAGAACACTGGAAGGTGCAAGAAAATACCATTCCGGAAAAAATTTGGTAAAAATCTTTTGCTCTTACTCTTAAAAATTTCCATGATTTGATATAATAAGTTGATTCAGAAAATGAACGTTAATTACCTCAAATAAACAAAACTATTTATTTCCAAAGAGAATGTCAACAATATTGTATTTAAATACTAAAATTGAAAATGTTAAGATTATTTTTATTGGATGATACTTACAAAGTGTCTTATCATAAACTTGTTAGTATTAAAAGTATAAAACTACTTTCCTACAAGTTTTTTGCACCAATTGCACGATAAAGCATCTCTAACATATTACCATAGTTTATCACTAGAAATCATTTCTCTGACTTTTACCACATTACACTATTTAACTATGTTATAAGATAAGAGCTAAATGAGCCAAACAATAAACACTTATTATTTAATATTTCTTATATCAGTGCCACTTTACTTGATATATATTTCTTGAAAAAACCCGCTTTATTGGTCTCAGGTCTAAGGCGTCAGTCTTGTGTTAGACTGGCATGTTGAAAATGGGGAGATCAGGGTTAGAATTCCAATCGTGTCTACTGAGGGAGGTTTTTCATAATTGTTTTTGAACCCAGATGAACCTCTACTACTTCTAAGATTATTTCGTCCTTCCATTAGAGTATATTTAGTCCAGTGATTTTATTGGTCTCTTTACGGGTTCATTTTGAGCTAACTGAAATTTGGTATGTTTTTTCATGTGTTACAAATAATGTATCAAATGTACCCGTAAATTAATTGTACAGATAAATTCTTCAACCCATAATAAGTATCAAAAATATAAATTTTAAATAAATATCACCTTGTCTATTGGTTCAATGAATAAAACGTCTCTATTCAAATATGTGGATTATAAGAATTCCTACAAAAATGTTTCGATACGTCTCTCTCGTATATACAACTATTTCTACGTATTACTGCTTATAAAACCTGTATACCTATACTTTAACTTTAATAATGCTACTCTTTTCACTTTATTATCCCCTGTAGACCTAATCCACCATTTCATCACATTCTATGAATTGTGTTTCTTCGTTTTCCTCATCGTTTACTTCTTGTTTTGATGTGTTTATTGTTCGTTCTGACAATAGTTACAACTTGTTCCTAATTTTGAGAATACATATCTTCTGGTAATAAATTCATGTGATTTCATTATTTTGATTTAATACCTCTACACTTATTTTTTCTTGTGTCGCATCTAAAGATTCTTCATCTAGTGTAGCATTGATGAAGGATTGGCCACGATAATTTGTTACGATACCTTTTTCTTTTCTAGTTGAACTTATTTTGGCCGTTAAAATATTGAAAGTATAGGGCATAATGAATTATTAATGTTATTTGTAACACACCACATTTTTATTAATTACGTTATCACCTGATTACAACTTTTATGCTTAATAAAATAGTGAAGTCCCCCCCCCCCCCATCATTATGGTACCCGAGCGTCACACAGTTCACCCGAGTCCTCACGTAATTCAAAAACAAGAATGCCAGATTTGCTCGGCCCAACCCTACTTAATACCTCGGTTGGACCGCTATTTACTGGTCATTACAGTCCTACCCTTCTTCACCATGTTTGAATTTGCACCAATGGGAACGTGGCAAATTCAAACTGTTAGAAGGTACTCGAAGTTTTATTGTTTCCCCTTCCTGACGGTTAGGCCGCCGACTCAGTTCCTCATCTGGTTGACCCCCCCTTCCCCCAGGAAAGGGAGACACATCAACTGTCGTTCCTATTTGTATACTTATAAATAATTTGTCCTTATCAACTACCCCCTTTGTGGACTGTGTGAAAATTGTTTATACGGTTCTTCACAGTCCACACCATAATATACATTCCTGCCTATTAGCTACCATAATTAGCTCCTATTTTGCCATATATATACATATATATCCAATACAATTACCTAACCACAACTATCTATATTCTGCTAACTTAACACTTTATCAATGATCATTACAATTGATTTGTCTATATATTACTAAACACATTTTTTAACAGGCCTAACTGCCAGTCCTTTCTATTGATGATAGTTACTTTACATACATATTCACAAAGAAAAAAAAACACACATCAATATACATAGTTCCAACCCTTACACTAATTAAAACTTGACTCTACCGCTGTACACTTCTCACTTAAACTTGTTGGTTGAGGTGTAGTCATTTAGTCCTGGCTATAATCCCTTCCACAGTTCCAAGAAGGCACTTCACCAGGAGTGAACCTTCTTCCTCCTTTTAAACTTCTTCTTGCTGCACCTTTCACTAAATTTGGTTACGTACATAGTTCAGGTTTTTTTTTTTTGTTAAATCACATTTAATTACTAACACAAGACCCTTTAATATTCTCGGACCCCTTGTTATCACACTTGGTCACACACTACTGATGGCACTCTTATTATTAATTAGATATATCACCCAATACACACAATAATAAATAACGTTATACCTTCCCAGGAATGGAACCGTGGACCCTGGCTATTCAATAAAATAAAACACCTGAGTATTATGATGAATTTTACCACACCTAATGTGAGTGGTCGCGGTGGTTCAGGTAGTATTTTTTTAGATGAACTGCATTAAAAGTACCTATAATTTCATCAGAGTCCTTGGAGTGGACAACATATGCATTATTACTCCTGACCGCTGTCACTCTACCTGGTCCCTGATAAAGTAAAAATAATTTACTGGTCTCCTTGGTAAGTGCGGATGACAATTTGTGTGTCTTCACGAGAACTAGGTCTCCTAATTTATACTCAGCTGGGCTACGATTGGTCCTCGCGTCTCGGGCTATCTCCTACCCGCCACTTGTTCCATGTTGCGGCCAGCCCGTTCTAATTTCTGTTCTCGGGACAGCTCATGCCCTGGAGGAAACTGAACCAGCCGTTCTAGTGGTCTGGGTGGCCTATCATCGTGAATGAGTTCGTGGGGGGTGAAGCCGGTCACGGAGTGTATTGTTTGATTGACACATTCTTCAATCTTGGTAATATAATTAGGCCACGAGCGGTGACTGCTATGGCAATAAATCCGTAGCATTCTTCCTATATCCCTGTGGACCCTTTCTAACGGGTTTGAACCCGGGTGATAAATGGCCGTATATCCCTGTTTAATGCCTCTCTCCCTCAAACTTGCAATCCAGTGGCGGCTAGTGAATTGGGGCCCATGGTCTGAGACGATCATTCCTGGCTTGCCCATTTCCTGTATATAATTGACAGTTATACGGTTCACGACCGCTCGGGCCGTAGCCCTCCTATAACATACAGTTTTATATATTTAGTATATAAGTCCATCATCCCAAATACGTGCTGTGCACCTCTGACTCCCTTTGGTACGGGCCCATGATGTCTACAAATACCTTTTCTAAAGGCCGGTGAGCTGTAACTATTTGGAGTCTCCCTTCGGTTCTGGTGTTAGGAGGTTTAGTGCGCTGACATATGTCGCACCCCCTTAATATGTTCCTTACCCTGCGGAGCATTGCCGGAAAGATACATGACTCTCTCAACACCCTGACCGTCTTGTATACGCCATAGTGCCATACAGTTGATGGTACTCTTCTATCAGATCACTAACTAAACCCTCTGGGAAACACTTCCACTGAATCTCCATCCATTTGAATAGGACCTCCTTATATTGATACTGTTTTTTACTTGCTGTGATCGGTCCCTTAACCCTTCAATAACCTTGGCCAGTCGCGTATCTTGTTCCTGTCCCTTCCCTTTTACTTCTAACTCCTTTTGATTTATCGCGGCAACAGCGTCAGTAATTCTTCCGTTGGTCGTGTGTACAAGTGGCTAGAAGCTATACTGCCCTTCTCACATGTGCTGGCATTTATTGCATCCCTTCCTGGCGTTTTCGGTGGTAATTTGCTAGTTACCAACTCTTTTTGGCCCGTCCCAGCACATTGGTTGTCATTAGGGTAGGCTTCTTGCAGGGCTGTCCCAGGATTCGCTTGGTTCATCCCCTTCCGCCATCTTGAGCGATTATACGTTTTGTGGGATGGGGAATAAATCTTCGCTGGACTCGTGTTTACTTCTAAGCTCCCCTGATGGAAGAGTAAATTTACATCCTTTATGGGGGCATGTTCCCTCCCCATCATTGCAACTCAAACCAGAGTGCCCCCGGAATTAGACCTCAGGCTACCCTCAATATTATTTCTTACTGGGGCACCACTGATCCTTTGGCTCACGTCGGCCCCTATATTTCTATTCTCCCCTCCCAAAGGGGGCAATCCTCAGTACTGATGCTGGCGACCACCACTGCCCTTATAAACGGCACGGATATTCTCCTTGGTTCCTCTGTAAATTGTACTTCCCGTTGGATATAATCTATAACGCCACCCTCTTCCCGAGAAAATCCGATCCAATAATTGCCACCATATTTAAGTTAGGCACTATAAAAAACACAATTTCCACCGACGCATGTTGGAACTTCACTTCTAGCATCACTTGTTTCCTAACCTTGGTGTTTCTTACCCCGCTCGCACTAATAATGGTTACCGACTGTACGGGTAGTACTGGCAGGTTTAATTCGGGGTTTTTATTTTCAATTTCCTCAAAACAAGCTTGCAAATAGCGCTAATGTCAGCACCACTATCTATTAAAAAGTTCAAATTGGTTTGCCCCACAATCCCCCGCAATCTCTGGTGCTCTATATCTCTCCAGGCTGCGCATCAATGGTTCTTCATGTACAAGATCTGGCACGGGATCATTAACTAACATGGCCCTGACCTCCTTAATTTCCGTTCCTGCTTTGGTTTTTCTTATAGTGGTAGCCCTGTTTGAGTCAGTGCTTCTCACATACGGGCTACTATGTGATGACTTCAATTGTTTTTTGCCGGTACACATCCCATATTGGAACCTTGGTAGTTTTCTGCGTCATTTCGATAATCTTCAATTGCGTCATCTTCCCGCGGGATGTCATTAAATTCCGCTCGGATTCGTCTTACATTTTTATAGTTGGTTGGTGACTCTTGGGCCACTGTTGCACGGACCGGTCTGTGTTGTCTCATCCCTTCTGTTATTTGGTTGCCTGCCAAATTCGACCGCTGGCCTTGCCACCCCCTTTGTATAGGGTGCTCTCCCCCTTCCGCAGGTAGTCCTTGGTTCCCCCTTCTGTCACTCTCCTCTCTCCACCTCCGTCCATTACTATTGTTCCAAACCCGTTGTTTGTTTTGAGCCTCTTTGCTCCTACTTTGCTGTGTTCTTACGTTTGACTTCAGCTGGCATGGTCCGGGGTGGCCAAACTGTGGCACTCGGTCATATGTAGCCCTGTTCTCCAACCGATCTCGAACCACTCTTTGATCTAGTCTTTCTGTGATATCCTTCAATGACGTAATATCCCTTACTCCAGCAGCAATCATAACATCTTGTGTACCCCAGTCAAAGTGATGTATTAAATGGTTCACCAGCCTATCTTCTCTTACTGGTTCTTCCAGGAAGTCCGCCTGGTTCTTTAACGCTGTACATATTCACTCATCGACTCCCAACGTGGATTATATTTACCATTGAATACTTCCTGTAGAAATAAATCCTGTTCGTCCATCGACCAAAATTTATTCAAAAACGCCCTCCTGGCTGTGGCGTAGTCAGTCCAGCCCCATTCATTTAGTTCTGCCCAATTACACGCCTGATCCCTCAATCCATTCTTTAAGAGGTGTATCTTAAGTTGCTGACTTGTGATTCCCCTGACGGCCCTGTCAATCTTAGTGATATACTGCACTGCTGATATATTGGAATTTCGGCCATTAAATTTAGGTAGTCTGGCCTTAACCAAATCTAAATGTACCTCCTCTGGTGGTCTACATACTTCAGTACCCACTAACTGTGACGCCATTCCCTCCTGGCCAAAACTGTGTTCCTGCGATATGACAGTAGCTGACAATAGTCACGTGCGGGTGACGTCCTGGGCGTTACTCTATTTGCTTGTGACCCCTCCATGGTTTGACTTGTACTAGCTCCTAACGTACATTTCCCAGCTGAGAGATTCTCTGTCATCAATTTGCATACTTTACCAAACCCTGATAGTTGACCTCCACTTGTTTAGTTAAGTTCGTTAGTTCTTGGTGTGACTGTTTTTGATTATTTATCAGGGTGTTTTGTTTGTCTATTAGTCCATCTAATTTAAGTCCTTGTCGGTCCTGTGCTTCCTTAAGGGCCTCCTGTTTCCCCTTAATATTTTGCATATCAGCCCCTTCTGTCTGCCTGTTATCGCGGAGCTGTTCTATTTCCACCCTTACTGTTCCTAGGTCATCTTGAATTCTTTTGTGTGACTCAAATAGTTGACTAATTTTTTTATTTGCTTCTTCCTCACGCGTCTTATGTCTTCAGCTGTGTATCCAACCCTTTCCTGTACTAAAGTCTCCAATTGATCCATTTGTTTTTGATGTTTATTTTCCCAACCCCTTAAAACCCTATTAAGCTGGGACATCATGTCCGCTGGGTTGTCAAATTGTTCGGGCGGGGCTCAGTCTCCCTCTTATTCCACCATGGAGCGTTCGTTGTCATCACATTCCTTACCGTGTCCTCCGAAACGTCCATTAGCGTCGCGACGGCATCCTCAGATACAGTCTCCTCGGGTATTACGTCACTGGTTGATGAGAAAGCCCCGCTTTCTTCTATAATCTCTGCTGTCTCCCGGTCGTCAAAATCTGGTGTCGTATGTTGATTATTGTCCATCTTGCTAGCAACCGGTCTTGTCTGTCGTGTCACCCTGCCTGTTTGACGTGATCTATCCATCCCTATTCTCCCCGAGGAATTATGGCACTTCCCCACAGTATCCGGAACCAACCAGCAATTGACAGCAATCAGAAAAACAAAACATATGATATCCACTTACCTTTCCTCGGTCTCCGTGTATGAAAAAATAGGCCCAATAATATTTTGAAAAAAAAACACTCACCCTGCTTTAAAATTACAATACTGTGATTAGCTCAGTCCTATGTGGGTATTAAGGAATTGGTCCCTCGATGGTGCCCTCGTAGCTCCTTCGTCTTTTGCGTGGTTTGCCGTCCTCGCTCGCGCCGTCACTGGTTTCCGTCCTCGTAGCTCGCACTGGTTTCCGTCCTCGTAGCTCCGTCACTGGTTTTTCCGTCCTCGTAGCTCCGTCCATATAGTTCACTGTCGTTTATTTCCCCATAATTCTTTATTTCACCATTCCATATTTTGTTATGTACCATGATGAATCCTGGTCACGTAGCACCAACTTGTTACGATACCTTTTTCTTTTCTAGTTGAACTTATTTTGGCCGTTAAAATATTGAAAGTATAGGGTATAATGAATTATTAATGTTATTTGTAACACACCACATTTTTATTAATTACGTTATCACCTGATTACAACTTTTATGCTTAATAAAATAGTGAAGTCCCCCCATCATTATGGTACCCGAGCGTCACACAGTTCACCCGAGTCCTCCCGTAATTCAAAAACCAGAATGCCAGATTTGCTCGGCCCAACCCTACTTAATACCTCGGTTGGACCGCTATTTACTGGTCATTACCGTCCTACCCTTCTTCACCATGTTTGAATTTGGACCAATGGGAACGTGGCAAATTCAAACTGTTAGAAGGTATCGAAGTTTTATTGTTTCCCCTTCCTGACGGTTAGGCCCCGACTCAGTTCCTCATCTGGTTGACCCCCTTCCCCCTAGGAAAGGGAGACACATCAACTGTCGTTCTTATTTGTATACTTATAAATAATTTGTCCTTATCAAATTAACATAAATTGCTGAATAGTGTCAACCTATCTTTCTACAGCCACACGTAGGTCCACACACTTTTACAGTTGCAGAAAATCATATTCAAATTGAATCTGGAGCTTGAGGTTGTAATGATCTATTTGGATCCAAAATTTTAATTTTCATTAGCCATCCCAGTATTCAGGATTTAACTCATTAGCTAACAAAGTTTGCACTTAATGATAAACCTGCCATGGGTGTCGCTGAACTGCACTCTCTGTCGGTGGAAGTAAAGCTAGTTTTACAAGTTTGTTAATTCTTGTAACTTAACAAAGACTAGTGCTGATGATATCAATGGAAAATTCCATACCTGGACCAACATATAACCATAAGATGAAGCATAGTAAAAGAAAATATTAGTTCCTTAGAACAATCTTCTGGCTTAAAAACCTCAACAGAAACTTGTAAATCCTCTCGCATTTTTCAAGATTTGGCTTTAACCCTCGTTAAAAAGGGAAGATGCTGTTTCACATCCAGTGATTGCGTGTAAGAATAAAATTAGATCTTTATTCCTTTCATACTGGCTGAGACTTCCTGAAGAATATATTTTCCTTTTGAACTTCCATTTAACTTTTTTCAGAAAGAAAACACTTTCTCTGCAGGCGTGCAAGCTATAAAGGACTAAAAGACTACTTTTTTCAAATATATATATATATATATATATATATATATATATATATATATATAATATGAATATATATATATATTTTTCCAAGTTATCGAGTCTTGTTTCAGTAGTCAAAACGTCGGCATCATCTTGATCTTATTTATCAATTAAACTACTAGTTTTCAACCCTTCTGACAACACCAAGATTAATCAGATTATGTTGTGTGTGTTGGAATGAAAGGTTCCTTGATTCGTCGTAACATTCATAGTATCATCGAATAGAACCTCGGTTGATACACGAAGTTTGGAGGATCGATGTAGTTGTTCCATAGATTTTAAAGACTTTCTGATTTAATTATAATCATCAAATATAACAATTGAAACAAAATATAACTGCACATGATTAGTATATATTGCAACAATATGCTCTAAAGTATCAACTTGATGCCATACAATACGATGAATAAGAAATCCTCCATCGATGGCAAACTAATATTAGTTTAAAGCTATCAAACAAAGATGACTTTTAATTTTGCGCATTCTTATTTCATCAATGATCGCCAAAATATATGGACCAATTCATAATACAAGTTGTCACGGAGTTCTTCATCATATATTTAGGCGATACATTGTAAATTATATTCATTATAATTATGTATCAACTTATTTAATATTTTTCAACTGAACTTTTTTTTTAACTCTCTTTAACCAACACTACTTAAATTTCAATACTTTATTAAATTTTCTATAGGTTGCTACATTGATTTACTTTGATTATTTTAGTTGTTTTGTCGATATTACAACAGTCTATTTTAGGAAGAAATAAACAAATAATGGACGTTCTGGTTTTCAGAATAGTAAAACTAATTTGTTGCGAACTTAAAGTTCAATTCTATCTTATTTTTCTTCGTAATTTCTACTAGGATCTAGATTGGATTGAAGTTTGAATTACTTATCATCAGAGTGAATATAAATTTTAACTTCACTGACTACAAGAAAAGATAGATATTTGTCTTTAAATATTTAGATCTTACGCCTGCAGATTTGATGAATCTTTTTGTCAATAAAAAATAAAAATGAAGATATTTACATGTAAGAATATTATTTTTACTAGCATCTAACTCAGGAATACAATTACACCTTCATTCTTTGTTCTATTAATACATTTTATTCGGTAGTTATATAAGTTAGCAAGGGGACTGACTCATATCATTCATTTAACTTTATTAACCACCAGTTATTAGTACTGAGAGGGACCTTAATTCTCAACTTGTAAAAATAAGATCAGTATTGACGTTATTGTTCTAATTGAATGGTATTCTAATGTACAGAATCTCATTATAATCATGTTTAACCTACTTTTGGGCTCTCTTACTGTAGTATTATAATTATAAATTATTTGGCGTCAATTAGGTAGAACATAAGTTTTTTTTCTGCGCCAGTAATTTAAAATATGTGCACTTGATGGATAATTTAAAAATTAATATCAATTTTCACGTGACAGCAGAAATCTTTCTTTATCTTTGGCTCTAACTTTGTATACATCTTCGAATTTAGAAAAAAAAATAACCTTCACAAACCCTTAATTTTTTGAAATATATATTTTTAGAGAATGGCTTCCTTGTGCAGCACTTATATCATAGAGCATTTCTCAGGGTATTCCCATGTTAGTTGTCTACACGTTTTACACCAATGAGATAATGTGATGTGATGATAGTGATTGTGAAGGTGAGGAGCCAGTGAAAATATAAAACTAGCTCAAGACTAACAAACCAAACACTATGGTCCTTTAGGATAGATACCCTTTCAGAAAAAATACCCATGGTATCAGCCGGGAATCGAACACGGTTCACTTTGGTTTGTAGCCAGTTGCAATAACTACAATATCTCGAGGACGGTTGATTGAAATAATTTTAACTATAAATAAAATATTAAACAAAACAAACAAAGTCATACAATTCAAAGGAAATTCTCATAGAGACGTTTCAAGAGCATGTCCTCAATTTCAGTAAAATGTGGCTCTATCTAATTTGGGGGATGTATTTTTCACGTCATTTGTAAATAAAGGCCTATAATAATGTAAAGATGTGCACTGTCAGACGTTAAACGAAGATTGAAATTAGCTTCCAATCAAATTAAATGAAGCCCATATGTTGTATCGACTCTTTAAAGTTTGATGTCTTTTATGTCAAACTTCAATAGAGAATCACTGAATCGTGAAGATATAACTTTCTTACACAATTAGTGATTTGGTAAGACGTAAAGGGGAGGAAGAGGGCGGAGCTAGAAACGTTTCTCACTCCATTAAAAACACTGTCTTTAACTCAATGACAATTTTTGTGACTTTAATTAATAACAAAAGAGCAGAAAACTTAAGGCCCTGTCTTGCCAAGTGGGGATGGGAAGGTGAAAGGAGTGGCATGTCTTCACATCCGACCAAATTATACTTCCGTGCCAACAAAGACCGATGGATAATGGAAACTGTAGATGGTGCTAGCTACCGGACAGGTCTTGTGGTAAAACCAAACGTTTGTAAATGTCAGTTTTCTCAAGGACGTGTAAAATTTGTATGGTAATATTTTCAACACCTATTCTAAAATAATGTATCAAATGTTTATTAGTGGTTATATTTTCTTATTTTTTGTTATGAAACCTGCAGTTTAATCTTTAATAATGTATAAATTATTAATATTTATCACTGGTAAAATTAATAGTATATAAATTTGTAACAATACAATCTTCGTATTGTACAATCACTACCCCACCCAACCTGATTCTACTCGCTTAATCGCGTATAGCATACTACCCGCTCCTAAATAACACCGACGTAACCTATAATAGTACTATTCACTATTATAGCCCAATGCAGCCCAACCATCACACATCAAATAAACGTTCTTAAATTATCCAATATTGTCTGTCTACAAAACGAAATGTTCTTCACGTACCTCCGGATCTCCAATCTGACATCACTAGAGTACTACGAAGTCAAAGCTGCCGGGTTGGATCGTGGACGACTGCGAGTAATGTTCAAAGTTGTAACTGGCCCGAGAAAAATATTATAACTGAAAGACGTTCCCGAGGGTCAAGGCAACAATTCATATCTGCCCTGTGTTGCCCCCTGGAGGAAGATTATGGCAACTCTCATCTAGCAACAGACGGTTCCAACGGCTTTCAAGAAAGATGAACTTCAAATATTCTTGGTTTACTGCAATGCGACGGCTGATGTCCAATCAGAAACCACGAAGAAAGAAGAAACTACTGCATAATGACGTAATGCCTGTGTATTACGTGACTGGCTTGAATGTGAACTTTCCTCCCCTTGTTTTGTTTTCTAGGCTCATAAGGAATATATAAAAGAGTATGTAAATTGTATGAGATATATCATTTCTTGAACTGGGGTCATGGAGGAGGGACTTGGGAGTTCCGACCGTTTGATACTATTAAACTAATTTATATAAATATAGCATTTTTGAACTGGGGTCATGGAGGAGGGACCTGGGAGTTCCGACCGTTTGATATTATTAAACTCATTTATATAAACATAGCATTTCTTGAACAGGGGTCATGGAGGAGGGACCTGGGAGTTCCGATCGTTTGATATTATTAAACTCATTTATATAAATATAATTAGAACTGCGGTCACGAAGGAGGGACCTGGGAGTAACATACGTTTGATTTAAATAAACTCATTTTTATTGCATTAGATGTACTGGGTAATGGAGGTTGGACCTGGCAGTAACATTGCATTTAATATTATAACTTGTTTTGTAGGGTATTTTTCGTGTTTGGGAAAGAAACCCATAATGTAAATTGTCATGTTTTTGAGTTGACGCAATGGGGCAATTGCGTCTGGTATTAGCTTATTTGTTACGCTTCTAATTTTGTTTAAGAGTCAAGTAGGATTGACCTACGTTGTAAATAGTTAATGTTAATAGTCAACACCTTGTAGATTTTTCCATTTGATATGATTTTACTAAACGTATAGGATAAATCTTATGTTTGCGTCAAGGAGATAGACCTTTTTTATATAAATATAATTTGTTCGATATAAATAAATAAATATCAAGTATGCAATTGTTTTGTGCAGTAAGGTTAATAGTTACGTTTCCTGCTGTTAAGTAAACTGTTAGTTGGTAAACGCTATTTCTTGAGTTTAAATCTGTGTCCCCCTTTTTTTTTACAAATGTAATCTTTGGATTAGAGTAATTTGAAGGACACGAGATTTCACACAGTATAATTGTTCATTAAAATTATTACTTTTATTCATTGGAACATTTTAGTATATTTATATTTATACTCTTATTTTGTAACATGATACGAAAGACCTTAAGTCATGTTTTTGAGAACAGTAAATAAAGAAATACGTTTTGGTAGAAGGTGTATCAATTACCTTTAAGAAGTTACATTTTTATGATGAAATGTTTTCTTTTTCAATAGTAGTTACTAGGAAGCTTTTGAATTAAGGCCATTATCCTTTGTCTATTTGTTTCTTGGAGATAATTAAAATATTCCTGATTTAAAACTTTGCTCTTTAATCTGTTATTGTTTATAATATGTACGCACATCCCCCCTATCCCGTAGTTTTAGGGACCTTTCCTACAAGGACAGTGGAGGGTGTTGCAATTTGAGAAGCTATATTTCAATAACTTTTAAAATGACGTGTCTGGCCATTTTAATACACATTATCCTAGTCCTATTGTTTACATCAAGAGCAACACTATCATAAGCTTCTCTCATCCAAGACGGTCTTTGTAGTCCTATTGCCACATTATTTTAACTTTTCTTTAGAAAAAAAAACCGTGAGAAGGTCGGAGGTATGATTAGATCAAGGTGCGAAGCGCTTACTTTAAATTCACGGTCAACAATCACACAAGAGTTTGAATGAATGAAAGTCCACCATTTTGGGATCTCAGCTCTCTCCCCCACAATTATTAATATAAGAGTGGTATTTACAGCAGTTTACAGTTTTTTGAACATATTTTATTGGTTTTTAGTCCACAGGAAGGAATATCTTAATGCTAGGAAACTCAACTGACGTGCTCGGTACTCATGCTGGATTGTCTCAGTGCTAGGAAACTCAACTGACGTGCTCGGTTTCATGCTGGATTGTCTCAGTGCTAGGGAACTCAACTGACGTGCTCAGCTCTCAGGCGTAGTTTACTAAGCGC